>JABUQX010134438.1:37500-44741 GCA_015478945.1 Trachelipus rathkii | reverse complement strand
TATTATGGGGACTCGAAACCGTTGAAGTTCGGGAAGGATACCGAGAAGAATATTTGCCATCTTTTATGTTGTGGGGGAGTCCACTATAATCTTTTGTTACCCCTACCCATGCAGATGAATAAAGAAACTGATATGGCCAGCACTAATTTAGTGACCCCAGTGGAGGAATTCCCGGAGTGGACATTATTGGACGAATCAATGGAAGAAAAGAGCGCTACTGAAGCAGTACCACCTACTAAAGCTCCCCAAAACACCGGTGGGGAGGTGGAAAGAGATTCGGGATATCCTCGGATACATCAGATAGTGATAGATCAAGATAATATCATAGACCCTTTGGAAATTGACCATGACGACATTGATAAGTTACAAAAATCAGATTACCTATTAAGGCGCTTAAAAAATAGTACAAAACTTGCCATTTAACGGGCCATTGAAGCCTTTTGCGCGTGTCAGTAAGTACATATATCTGAGGAATGATCGGTTATACAGGGAGTTTCCTACGGGAGAGTTTGCATTGATTGTCCCACATTATTATTTGACTGAGGTAGCAATAAAAACACATTGGATGTTCGCCCATATAGGAAAACACAAATTACATTCTCTGCTTATCAATTGGATATGGCACCCAAAAATAACAGCCATTTGCAATGATATCGCCACCACCTGTTATAAGTGCCAAGCATGTAAGATTTCTAATATCCTATACGTGTTCCGCCAACACTAAAAATAATCACTACAAGACCTTTTGAATTGGTGGCGATGGATTTGATACAATTCCCTTGTTCAGCTCAAGGGAATAATTATGCCTTGGTGATGGTAGATCATTACACCAAGTGGGTGGCTGCTGTTCCGCTGCGGAATAAACAAAGTATAAATGTAGCCAACGCATTTCAACATCGAATATTGCCATTTTTACAAAAGTTACCAGAACGACTGCTTACAGACAACGGCAGAGAATTTATAGGGCCTGAATTTGAAGATCTTTTAAAACGACAACAGATTAAACATGTACTGACTACTCCTTATACACCATCCTCCAATGGAGCTGTCGAGCGGGTCAATCGTACCATTAGTCAGTACCTTAGAATGTCCATCAAAAAGTCAAATAGGTGGGATGAAGAATTATCACAGGTTTTATTGGTTTACAATCACACCACACATTCAGAAACTAACCGGACTCCCTGTGAAAATATCCTAAAGAGGGCGCATGAACTACATACAGGACTTCCTTTGCCTGTTGAGGAAGAATGCTGGGCCGAGAGTCATGGAAGATTTGTTCCTTATGAATTACATCAGATGGTGGGATTAAAAGTTCATCTTCCCGGAAACCTGACTAAAAATAAATTCCACCCTAGATATAGTGGCCCTTATGAAGTGATCAAGGTAAATGACAACAAGGTCACCTATACAATAAAATCCGCCGAGGACGGGAAGCAATACAAAGCTCACCATAAGCAATTAAGGATATGGAAAATGCCCCCTGATTATTTGATGAATAATCCGACATTCCAACGATATGCGCTAAATGAAGATCGAGAATCAGTGTTGTATGATGAAGATAAAGTTGAGGAAGTTTTCAATGATAATGAAGTGGAGGTACCAATAACTGAACCTGACGAGATAAATGATTTTGATAATGATGATGATGGATGATGATGTAATGATGATGATGACGACGAATTTGTAGGATTCACTGTGGATGAAGAAACATTAGCTACTATTAAAAACAAATTTAAAGAACTTTTAAAAGAACAGGAAAAGATAAATTTAGGGTTAGGAAAAATATTAGATAAGGAAATAGGAAGTAGGCAGATAGAATTAGATAGTACGTTAGGATACGATAGTATAGTTCATAGGGAAGAGGTAGAATTTAATGAATACTTAGAATGGGACACCTCTGATTTGATTGAGGAGGCAGAATACCGTTGGGAATCTATGAGAGTCCCACCGGAAAATTTAAGGGAATCTTACCCTACTGATAAAACCTTTGAAGAGCGCATTCAAGCGTATTCAACTCCAATAGTTCAAACAATTTATTCTATCTTTAAACAAAGAAACAACAAACGAATTCAAATATACAAATTCAAAAATTAATTATTATTTTTCTATATTATTATATTATTAAGTTATTTATAATCCCCTATTAAATTAACTTTATAAATAAAACTCGCCCGCCCGAACAAACAAACTCACAATCACCCTTCCGTAGACTCAGGATGCGATGTCCAATATGCGTATATGTATGATCTGTACACAATATACTAAAGGTGTTGAATTTATTTTACTTCTCTCTTATTGGAAATTTTCCTGTGGTATTGATTTTAAATCTGTGGGATGGGGAGAAACAAAAATATGTTATACCCACATTTCAATATAAATATATATATATATATATATATATATATATATATATATATATATATATATATATATATATATATATATATATATATATATATATATATATATATATATATATATATATATATATATATATATATATATATATATATATATATAGTATGCGGTAATATATGTATATATATATATATATATATATATATATATATATATATATATATATATATATATATATATATATATATATATATATATATATATATATATATATATATATATATATATATATACCGTAAAATGGGGGAAAACCGGTCAAAAATCGCCGTTTTTTTTTTTTTAATGAATCATGAAAAATCGAAATTTTAAGTTACATCTATACTTAATAGTTTTTTCTCACATTTGGAGTTTCCTTAATGTTATAGAATAATGAAAATAATAAAAATATCGAAATAAATATTTTAAATTTTTTTTTGAAAAATTCCATTTTCAAAAAATTGAATTCGGGAAAAACCGGTCAGTGGCGTCGGGGAGAAACGGTCATTAAATATTACGTCTGTGTTTGTCCAAACTAATTTTAATTATAATTTAAATGTTAGGTAGATTTTAATAATGTTATAGTATTAATTTGGATAGAAAAACACAAGTCTAAATTATATTTTATTGACATTTTCCAAACGTGAATTTTTTCCAAAATTATGAATTTTATTTTCATTGTTTTATGCTAAATAAAAATTGAAAAAAAAAGTATTATGACAATAAATTTTAATAATTTCTAATAATAATAATAATATTTACACACTTTAACAATATAGGTACTTTATATTACGAGTAGGCCTACGTATGCACAGTTCACGTATACTTGTTGACAAAAAAAAATTTACAATATTATAATTTAAATTATGACAATCAATTTTAATAATTTTTAATATTATTATTATTATTATTATTATTATTATTATTATTATTATTATTATTATTATTATTATTATTATTATTATTATTATTATTATTATTATTATTATTAATAATAATAATAATAATAATAATAATAATAATAATAATAATAATAATAATAATAATAATAATAATAATAATAATAATAATAATAATATATTATTATTATTATTATTATTATTATTATTATTATTATTATTATTATTATTGATTGTCATAATTTAAATTATAATATTGTAAATTTTTTTTTGTCAACGTTTACGTGAAATCTGCGTACGTAGGCCTCGTAATATAAAGTGCCTATTAATAATAATAATAATAATCTGTGAAATCTGCGTACGTAGGCTTACTCGTAAGATAAAGTGCTTAATAATAATAATAATAATAATAATAATAATAAAATAATAATAATAATAATAATAATAATAATTATTAATTATTATTATTATTATTATTATTATTATTATTATTATAATAATAATAATAATAATAATAATAATAATAATAATAATAATAATAATAATAATAATTATTTTTATTATTATTATTATTATTATTATTATTATTATTATTATTATTATTATTATTATTATTATTATTATTATTATTATAATAATAATAATAATAATAATAATAATAATAATAATAATAATAATAATAAAAGAAAGATAGGTATAGAAAACATTAAACAAATGTCTTATAGTCTACCATACATAAAAATTAGAACAAAATATTATTGAAAACTAAAAAAAATGGACATTTTTTTACAAGTTTATACTGACCGGTTTTCCCCGATGCCCGACCGGTTTTCCCCCGAAATTGAAAACACTTAATAACTTTAAAAATAAGCTTAATATTTTAAATTTTTTACATGGAAAATGTTAAAAATAGACTTCCCAATATGCATCTAACTCAAAATTCTGATATCTTAATTCTACGAGATTCACGAGGTCTTAGAATTTTTTTGCAAAAAAAAAAAAAAATTTTTTCCAACTTTGGGAAATTTTTTTGACTAGTAGGTGTAAGTTATTTACTTAAATTTTTATATATGGTTAAAATATAATCTATTTGCTACTTAAAAAACCTTTCTCTAATTGAAAAATTTTTTAATTTAAAAAAATATTAACAATTTATTAAAGTGACCGGTTTTCCCTCCCTGACCTTTTTTCTCTCTTTATTATTTATATATATATATATATATATATATATATATATATATATATATATATATATATATATATATATATATATATATATATATATATATATATATATATATATATATATATATATATATATATATATATATATATATATATATATATATAGAAGGGTTAGATCTTATACGTAGGTATAAAGAATATTAAAATAAATGTTACATAAACAAACTTGAATTTTTCTGAAATTTCCTGAGTCAAAGGGTAACCTTCTAATTTTCCTCTCTCTCTCTCTCCCTCTTAGAACGATCTGAATTATCCGATCTTCGGCTTTTTTAACAGATATCTATTTATTGAAAATATATTAAAATGTTCAAAAATCAATAAATAAAACTTCAAATAATTATTTGATACCAGTTTTGTACATTAAATGTTTATAGTTAATACAGTATTTACGTGACTCACACTGGGAGGAACTCCACAATTAGTAAGTACCCTATCCTCAAAGCTACAATCTAAACTAGGTAATTGTGGAGCAGTGTTCACTTGGGTTCATGTAATTACTGTATTAAAACTATAAATATATATTCACCTTATTCACCATCCCCTCCGGTAGATCTGTATTGACCTGTCAGGTGTCGCCTCTGCAGAACCTCCTCCAGTGGTTTCTATCTTCGTACATTCTTCTCTCCTCCACATCCACCATAGACACTCCTCTGACGTTCATCACATCTTCCACCGCATCATTCCATCTTTTCTTCGGCCTGCCCGCAGGTATACGGCCCACTGGCGTCCATTCCAGCATCTTTCTTGGTCCAGTTCCATCTTCCATTCTCTTGAGGTGCCCATACCATCTCAGTTGATTCTGTTGTATATGTTTAATTATTGATCCAATTCTCAGCTCACTCCGTATTTCCTCACTTCTCCGCCTATCTATCAGGGTAACTCCCTCAATCAATCTCAACACCCTCATCTCCGTCGCCTCCACTCTTCTCATTTGTGTTGTGTTCAGTGCCCAGCATTCCGATCCATACACTAGTAATGGTCTCAGTATTGTTTTGTATATCACCATTTTCACTTCTTTTGGTATAGCTGTTTCTTTCAGTACTGGATATAATGATCCTACGTTCTGAGAGAACTTCTTTATCCTCTCACCTATCTCCCCTCCCTGACCTCCCCTCCTCTCCATCATCACTCCCAAGTATTTGAATTATTCACCACAGGTCCTTCCTTCTATATTGATGTTCAGTTCTGCTCTTTCTCTAGCTACTTCTCCGTATTCATCTTCATATCAATTTCTCGCATTTGGGCTTTCCATCTGTTAAGCATTTCTTGCAGATTCGCCCCTACTCTGCTATCAAAGCTACATCATTTGGGTATAGTAATGTGTGCTCATTGTTCACCTGCCCATTCTCTTCAATCCGTAATCGATGTATAATATGAATAGCAGGGGCGAGAGCACACTGCCCTGTCTCACTCCTGAACTCACCTCAAACCATCCTTCTTCTCTTACTTCTCCCCTTATCTTATTTCTTGTACCGCAGTATGTACTTTTTATTGCTCTTTTTAATTTTTGTGGTACTTCATACTCTTGTTCGTCCAGTGCTCGCCATAGCTTTTCCCTATCAATCCTATCAAAGGCTTTTTCAAAGTCCACAAACGCCACATCTGCTCCTTTATTCCATTCTATTATTTTTTCTATCATCATTTTCATGTAGAAGATTAGATCCATTGTACTTTTTCCCGCTCTGAAGCCATATTGCCAACTTCCTAGTTTATCTTCAACTTTGATTCTCAGTCTCCTTTCCAATATTCTCTTGTATATTTTGCTAGGAACATTCAATAAAGCTATCCCTCTGTAGTTGTTACAAATTCTTTTATCACCTTTCTTATATATGAGTTTTCTTTATTTTTTCCTAAATGGATGACCGAACTTTGAAATAACTATTCGGCCGAATAGCGAAGTGATTATTCGGCCGAATATTTAGTATTCAGTCGAATACTTTTAGCCGAATATTCAGTATTTGGCTTTTTCGCTATTCGGCACATCCCTAATATATATATATATATATATATATATATATATATATATATGCTATATATATATATATATATATATATATATATATATATATATATATATATATATATATATATATATATATATATATATATATTGCGTAGTATTATTATAAGAAAAAATTATTTTATTATTACTTTATTATTATTTTATTATTACAAAATTTATTTGCGAATTCTTTTTTTTTTTAATATACGTAGAACGTAATTTGGCTGAACAATCGTAATTGTTGATAAACATTCAAAATTATTGATCGGAAAATAATGCAATTAATGGTTATTGTTACCCAGAGGGTTGTCACCCCCAATTTTTATAATCACAGGACATACTCTAAAAAATAATAATAGAGAATAGTGAAAGCGAAAATCGCCGCTTTCCTTAGGAAAAAAAGTTACAGCCTCTCAAAGTTGTAAAAAAACGCCATAGGATTTACTACAAAAACCAAAAATTTTAAATCTACAGGATATACTTCTAAAATAATAATGAAGAAGAAAAACAACGTGTCTTTAGGAGTTACAGCCTCTTAAAGCTAATTTTCCATAGACTTTCTATAATAAAAATTAGTGGGTCTCGTGGTCGTTCTAGTTCAGGCTATGATAAGATGGTTAATTCTACATAGATTTTCTCTGTGTATACCCCCAACAAAACTTATCATAACCTGGACTTAGAGGGCCTGAAATGAGACCTAA
>JABUQX010134438.1:0-35000 GCA_015478945.1 Trachelipus rathkii | reverse complement strand
TGGAGTTACCAATATCCACACAAAACTCGTGCAGATACAGAACCCCTTGTGCCACGAGGGCAATGTAAAGGTGGTGGTACGCGCGTGATAAGTTCCCTCGAAACACCTGCCGCTGAGATACCTATAGAAAAGAGATAAAGCACCAACATCGCGCAAAGAAGGTCAAGTGAACTGGAAAGTACATAACAGTTTATAAGCCTTTATTGACTCGATCCCTGTCCAAAAGCCAAGTGAAACCAGAGCCCCCCAGATATGAGAACAGTACTTCATACAAGGGCGGATGAGACCCCTTGTATAGCCTGAGTAACTGAAAAGAGGAAAATCTCGCAGTCTGTATGGAACTCCTTGTTTCTTTTGGAGGGCACCCAGCAACCGTTGTGATGAGGTTTCCAAGACATTTTTTTAATGCTAAGGCCAAGGATGTTTATTTTGTCAACAGGAGAGACGAGAACTCAAAAGAGATAGGAAAGTTAGAAGGTATTTTTAGAAAAGGAGATTTGTAGAAGGTTTTAAAGAATTGAATTTCACAAGGTTGAGACGACCTCACCCGCAAATTCTCTCTAGATCAGCGAGAATAAAGAATCAGAAAGATTAAGACGATAGGCAATTCTAGAAGTAAAAGATGGAGTAGAATTGTTAGAGCTAAGAACGAAGGGTCGAGTCATCGGCATTTGAGTGGATAGAGTTAGATATGCAGGTGAGAAGACTATTAATGAAAAGTAGGAAAAAGTAGATAAGACGAAACCCTGAGGAACACCACTAATGAAAGAAAAAGAGGAAAAAGTCGCTCCATCAACCAGAGCTGATGTTTAGCGACTTGAAAGAAAGCTGTAGAGCGATAAGTAAGCAAAGATCTAGAAGGAGGGAAACTAAAGGAAGGAGCTTGGGGAGCAATGATGCGTGCCATACCCGGTCAAATGCTTTGGATATGTCAAGCGCCACTACGCAAGTCTGCTCCATAGTTCCTAAGAGCGAAACCATAAATCGGTTAAATAGGAAAGTATATCGCCAGTAGACCTTGAACACCAAGTCGTACTGGCGATCGGAAAAGAAGAGAATGAGATTCCAGATGGTCTAAGAAGGAGTTGAGAATGGTTTCAAAGATCTTAGATAGAATACAAGTGACAGCTATAGGGCTGATAGTTAAAATAATCAGAGCGTCTTCTCTTTTTTCAGAATAGTTGACATTTGCGTAAGCTTTATAAACCGAGGGAAAGTGCTAGTATTAAGACACAGAGAATATAGTTGAACGAAGGGTGGTGTCAGCACGTAAGCACATCCCCTCAAAACTCGGGGAGGAACCCACCCCAACATCACTAAACGGGGTAATAACCGAGTAAAGATAAACACATTTTGAGCCATTGAGAGGAGTGTTTAGAAATTTTTGAAAAAAAGTTTATCTCTATCGAAATCGAATCTAATACAATTTAAAATCTGATAAGAAAAAAATTATTTTATAAACTCGTAAATTAAGGTAACGGTTAACGGATGGGGTAAATTTTAACTCGTTAATAGTCCATTACTTCTTTCGAAATTAACGAAAGCGTGTTAAAAGTTAATGAAAAATTAACGAGTTAATTAACGGATAAACGCTTTAACGCGTGAATGCCCACCTTTGTATAGTATAATTATATATATATATATATATATATATATATATATATATATATATATATATATATATATATATATATATATATATATATATATATATATATATATATATATATATGTGTGTGTGTGTGTGTGTGTGTGTATGTGTGTGTGTGTGTTACCCAAACCATCCACATGCATTAATAACTAAGTTATGGTCACACATGCAGTCTTAACATTAATAACTACTGTAATATATATACTGTATATAATATCACCAATTTGGCTTTGTCTAAATATATTATATCCCATCCATAAACGAAACCCTTTCTTAAATGTTGCAATCGAGCCACACTCAACAACCTCCCAGTGGCAGACCATTCCAAAAATTTAACAACCCTATTACTGAATGCATGCTTTCTTATATCAAGATGGTATGCTTTCTTCTTAATTTTCTTATTATGCCCCCTGGTCACCTGTCCATGCTCTACTATGAAAGCGTTATCGCGATAAATTATCGCGATAACGGTTTTGGGTTATCTGTTATCCGATAAAATCTTTTACCGATAATCGGTATCGCGATAATTTTTGTTCCAAACTACCGATAACTATATGGCGATAATTTATCGCGATAACGGTTTTGGGTTATCTGCTATCCGATAAAATCTTTTATCAATAATGGGTATCGCGATACTATATATATATATATATATATATATATATATATATATATATATATATATATATTATGATATATATATATATATATATATTATTATTATTATTATTATTATATATTATATGTTATTATATATATATATATATATATATATATATATATATAGGGTAAATAAACTAAATATATTAAATATATATATATATATATATATATATATATATATATATATATATATATATATATATATATATATATATATATATATATATATATATATATATAGAAATATATAGGGTAAATAAATCAAATATTAGCGAGACATTAGTTCAATTCTTTATTTCTTTTTACTTTTTAGCTAATGCAGAGTAATGCTTCCATTTTAAAACTAGTTAAATAATATTTCTTTTTCAATTATCAGGTCATGTCACACGTTGCCGTTGCACTTGACCATTCCAAGGGGAGAAACAGTTTATCTGGGCTGCCTGATCCCCACCCTCATTGTGACAAAAAAAAAGCTGATTGACTTGAAGATCAATGCCAATCTCTAGTTCTGTGACCCTCTGGTCAATACCCTCCTTGAAGCCATAGACAAGAGGTTCTCCAGCACCTTTGAAGATGAGAAGTACCTTCTGGCCACTGCCTTCCAACCCAATTTGAAGAAACAATGGCCAAAAAGTCAGAGGTCAAGGCCCTGATGGAGAAGAAGGTGGAAGAGTTATTGCGGCGTACTGAACTCGAGAACGCCAACAGTACCAGCAGCAGCGAGGGAGATGACATAGAAGAGAAGGACTACTACTTAAGCATCTGTGATGCTGATGATTACACTAAACTAACTCAAGGTCAACGTCATCAAAGATCAATCAAGAGTAAAGCTGCTCTCATTCTAAATAAGTGGCTGCAGGCGAAATCGACAGACAGCCTGTCAGACCTAGCTTTTAACAATGAGAAGGTGCTCATTGATCTCTTTATAAGATACAATACTGCAATGCCGTCTAGCGCTGCGGTGGAGCGATTGTTCTCCCTTGGCAAAGATATCTACAGAGCCAAGAGGAATTCTCTGTCGGATGAAAACTTTAATATGCTCATGTTTATGAAGGGGAACATACAAATGCTGCAGAAGGCCAGAACCTAGTATTTATATTTTTTATATTGATAAATTGTAATTAACTAATTCTTTTATTTCATTTCAAATCCTTTTTTATTAACCCTTATCTTTGGATTTTACATTATAGAATCTATAGCATCAGAGCATAAATTAGAAAATAAACTTTTATTATAAAAAAACACCGAGAAGCAAAAAAAAAATATTTAAAAAGATATCCAAAGTTTTACAAGTTATATAAAGCAACAAGTAGCAACATTCTCATATTTTCTGGGTACGTGTCGGTAAAGAAAACTGAAAATTTTATATTATAATCTATAAAATAGGTGAAAAGAAGATGTAATAAATTTATTTTTAACATTTTCTTAAAAACCAAAGTCGTGTTTTTTTTTAACATTTTATTTATAATAAAATGAAATACATAAAAATTTGGATTTATCGATTTATCGGTTATCACCTTATCGGCGATATTTTTATCACGAGTTATCGGATATCGGTTATCGATGATAAGGTTTTCGTTATCGATTTACCGGTTTAATATCGCGATAACATTTTTCGTTTCGTGCCCATGGGCGTCCGCAGAAAATTTTCCAGGGTGGGGCAAAGCTTTATATGTACATATTATCTATATTTACATATTTCTTTTCAAATATTTATGAGATATATAAATAAAATTGTTTTTTAAGTTTTCCCTTTTTTACTGCCTCATATACATATTAATGTCCATTTTAAATAATTTATATTAATATTATACATTTATATATATATATATATATATATATATATATATATATATATATATATATATATATATATATATATATATATATATATATATATATATATATATATATATATATATATATATATATATATATATATATAGGAGAGTACACGTATAGAGGAGAGTACACGCATACGATCAAAGCGTTGAAATTACCTCCCATTTTTAAGGTGCGCCTTTCTCTTTGCGCTCATATTCTTACACACTATCCTCCAGGCAACATATTTCTCTGACCTCCATTTATACACATATCATATACACATACTCATATCCACACCCCTCTTCGACAACACCTTACAGATATCCCTACTACTCATATCCCCATGTGTGGGGAGAAAAAATTGCAGTTCTGCGTGTCGCAGAAGGCGACTAAGGGACGGGGGTAGTTAGGTTGGCTGCCCATTACCACCTATCTCTTGCTAGAATGCTGATGCAAGCCTCGGAGATGGTCGTGATCTCCGTAAACGGCCTTCTATCTTAACGCATGGAATGTCAGAGGAATAAAATGTTGAGGAGAAGAGGAGAGAGGTGATGGATGTATTTGGAAAGGGCAAATTTATTTGCCTGCAGACTGAAACAAAGAAGAAAGGAAACGGTGAAAATGAGTGGTGGTGTGAAATGTGTGTGCTGGTGTGGAAAAAGGAATTAGAGGGGGAGAGAAGGAGTTGTAATTTGATGAGGGACTTGTGGTACAGAGCTGGTAGACTCTGTGTGTGTGAGTCCTAGAATTTCTAATGGTTAAATTTAAGTTTGAAAAGGTCAAGGTATGTGGTTGTGACGTATGGTCCATCTGAGGGAAACGTTGAAGAGAGTACGATTTTTTGGGATAATCTGAATGATGTTTTGGATGGGGTGAGTAGGAGCTTCAGATTGATAGTGTTGGGGGACCTGAATGGTTGGATAGGTGATCAAAAAAAGGGATGGTATAACAGGTGGTTTTGAGGTGTCGGGAGAAATGAGAATGGTAGAAAGACGTGATCGATTTTTGTGAGGAGAGGGTATACGTGTAAATAAGGTTTTTTGAACACAAGACTCTCCACATAAGTATACTAGAGTTGGTAGGTAGAGATGGTATCGAAGAAAAGTATGATTGATTTTGTGTTGGTGAAGAAGGAGATGTTGAAGTATGTGTTGGATGTTAAATCAGTGAGGGGTTTAGGAATGGGATTATCGGATCATTATGTTGTTCTATGTAAAATTAGGTTAGTGGGGCTTGGATGGAGAGGAAGGTGATATGGAAGGAAGTGGGTAAAATTAAGAGTGAGAAGTTAAGTGAACAAGGTAATAAGGATAAGTATATAAGAGCGCTCGCAAGTAAATCAGTTGAATGTGAACAAGTTGAAACTGAACAAATCTGGGAGCAAATGAAGGAAGCAATTGTTAGCAGTGCAAAAGAAGTATGTGGATGTGCTAAAGTAGGAAGTAAGAATGTTAACAGTGAGTGGTGGAATGAAGAGGTGATGCAAGCGTTAAAAGTAAAAAGAAGTGTGGTTGAATGTACTAAAAGCAAATGATGAAGTTTCAAAAGAAAGATGTTTGGAATTATATAAGGAGGAAAAAGAAATACTAAAAGGTATAAGTAAGAGAAAAGAAGAGGTAAATGAACAGTTTGGAAGGAGGATGAATGGGGACTTACAAGGGAATAGGAAGCTCTTCTGGAAGGAAGCGCGAAAGGTTAAGAATGAGAATAAAGGGAACCTGCTCAGAATAATGAATAGATGGTGCTTTTGCTAACTGATAAATGGATGGGAGGGGAGGAAAGAAACAATCTGAAAATCTGCATAATATTAAGGAATGAACAGGTGATGGTGAATGTGTGGGTTTGATGGTGCAAGAAGGAATAGGTATTTTGGGATGAGGTTATTAGCAAGAAGGAGGTAATGGGTAGAGGGAAAGAAGAATGGTAAATCTGCAGGTATATATATGAAATTACTGGTGAAATGACCAAGAACGGAGACGATGGTGATTGATTGATGATTTGGAAGCTGTGTAATAAAGTGTTTATGGAGGGTATAGTTGAGGGATTGGAGGAGAGCAGTAATAGTACCCTTATATAAGGGTAAGGGAGATAAGGGGAACTGTAGAAATTATAGGGGAATAAGTTTATTGAGTGTTGTAGGGAAGATATATGCTGGTATTTTGGTAGAAAGAGTGCGTCGAGTGACTGAAGGACTGATTGGTGAAGAACAAGGTGCGTTTAGGAGTGGTAGAGGATGTGGGGATCAAATCTTTACATTGAAACAAATGATTGAGAAAATGAGGGAGAAGAAGAATAAATTGTATTTAGGTTTTATGGATTTGCAACAGGCGTATGATAGGGTTAATAGGGAAGCTCTATGGCAGTGTTATGATGCAAGGTATTGGTGGTGGCTTCTGAATGGAATCAAAGTATGTATGAGATAGTGAGGCGTGTAAAAAATAAAATGGTGTCAAAGGTATTGGTTTAGTGTTAATAGCGGAGTGAGACAGGGTTGTGTTATGTCTCCTTGGTTATTCAATTTATATATGGATGGGGTTATGAAAGAATTAGAGGTGAGGGTGGCAGGAAATGGTGTTAGAATGATGGAGAATGGAGATGAGTGGAGGGTACCTTACCTATTATATGCGGATGATTTGGTTTGTGTGACTCTTAAGAGAGAGGTTAGAAGATTGCAGAGAGATTTGGTAGGGTGTGTAAAGGAGGGGGCTGAAAGTAAACGTAGAGTAAGGTTGTTGGTTGTGAGTGAGGACAGTCCTCAGTGTGAAGTTATGTTAGATGGTGAGCAGCTGGAACAAGTGTCTGAGTTTAAATATTTAAGGTATATGTTGGATGAGAAGGGAACGGATGATGCAGAGTGTAGTAGGAAAGTTGTGAATGGCAGGAAGGTGGCTGGTGCAATTAAATCATTGGTGAATGTAAAAGGACTAAGTCTGGAGCGCGCTAGGGTCTTGCATGAGGGTATGTTGTTACTTGTGTTATTGTATAGTAGTGAGACTATGGTCTGGAATAAGAAGTATAGATCTAAAGTTCAATGTGTTCAGATGGACAATCTTAGGGGAGTGTTAGGTGTGAGAAGAATTGATAAAATGAGGAATGAACGTATTAGAGAGTTGTGTGGTGTGAAGAAAGCGGTAAACGAGAGAATAAATGAAAGTATGTTGAGATGGTTTGGTCATGTGGAAAGGATGAATGATAGTCGGTTGGTTAAGCGGATGTATAGTGGTGAGTGTGTTGGGAACCGTCCGGCTGGGAGACCGAAAAATGGATTGAGTCAGTAAAGGAATGTCTGCAAGAGAGAAATGTGAGTTTGGTAGAGGCGAGAAGAAAGGTGCATGATAGGAGAGAATAGCGGGGTTTTGTGAGGGGTATGGTTGTAGCCCACCTGGGCCAGGGAATGAACCCTACACTTGACGATTTACCATAGTGATGATCCGTCGCAGTTCCGTGAAGCTCTAGGGTGGATTTTCTGACTGCGACGAGTTCTTACTAACTAATGGTACAGAGGGGGCAGGTTATTGCTTTCTTTTCGATTCCACCATGTTCCTTCACTGCTTTCTCTTTCCGGATGCTTGTCGCGCACCCATCTCCAGTCTTGGGGAAAAAAAGAAGATGAAGTAGAAGATATATATATATATATATATATTATTATATTATATATATATATATATATATATATATATATATATATATATATATATATATATATATATATATATATATATATATATATATATATATATATATATATTTATATATATATATATATATATATATATATATATATATTATTTATTATATATATATATATATATATATATATATATATATATATATATATATATATATATATATATATTATATATTATATATATATATATTATTATATATATATATATATATATATATATATATTATATATATTGTATATATATATTATTTAAAAAAATTTAGATCCCGAATTCCAGGGGGGGCAAGTGCCATCCCGATAACATTTTTCGTTATCGTGCCCACCTATGGTAATAGCGATGGTATGAAGAAAATGAGACAACAATTGACAGCAGGAAGAAACTGGAGAAAGTTAGTGAGAGCATGAGTGGTGATAAGACGAGAATCCCTAGACTTCACCTTTTTAATAAGAGTTGTGTGGTTAAAGCACTCAGATCCTATTCTATAGAGCAGAAGGGATTTTCTGGTGGGTCACCACTACCATGTGAAATTGGCAACCCCAAAATCTAGTCTCTTCACATCTCCCTCTCTAAACACCTCCCAATTTTCATATCTTCTTCTGATGGCTCTTAAAGTCTTACCCTATTCAGGAACAACATAAACATTCTTGGATCTGAACATAAACAACAGATTGATAGGAAACCTCATATCACAACGGTTGCTAAGGTAGCCTCAAAGAAGCTGGGAGTTCTGTTCGGGCCGCCGGAATTTTTTTCTTCTGTACAACTACTCCAGTTATATTATATAAGAGCCTTATCCACCCTTGCTTGAGTACTGCCCCACATTTGAGTGGGACTCCTTCTCCACCCTCCTTTTGAATAGGGTGAGTCTAAGGCTAATGATAAGAGACTAATAAAATGTCCCCTACTTTCAAACTCCCCTTGACCCTCTATCTCCGCGACGTGACGTTGGCGCACTATCTCTTTCCACAGGCCCTACAACGGCAGATGCTCGAGGGAGTTGATCTCTCGCATTGCACCATCATTGCTTCATCCTCATAGCCCAAGAGGTGCCTTAACCTTGCATGAATTTTGCCTAAAGATTGAAAACTTAAGGCTAGCTCGTTGTGGTGCCTCTTTTTTCCAGTAATTTCTGTTCTGTGGAATTTCTTGCCGCTTTCTGTTTTTCCTGCTATTTTTAATATTTTTCTTTTTAAATTCCATGTCTGCGCTCACCTGAGAAGATTTACGTTAGGGTTTAGTGGGTGAGTTTTGTTTCCTGTATTTAATTTTTTTCTACCCCTTAATTCTTGAAAAAAAGATGTGAGGCATACTTCATATAGAGGCGATCGACACCCTTATAATGAGCAAGCAACTGAGTTAGCGTGAAGAAATTCCAAAGGCGCCACAGACACCCAGCCTCTTACAAACTTGTTTAGAAAGGACATATTGTGATCCTTCAATTCGAAAACTAGAAAGGACAGATGTTTAAGCGATAGAACGATAATTGGAGGGTTGAGAGAGGTTCTCTTTTTTCGGCATAAATTGAATGAGCAAACATTTACAAAAAGAAAAGGTCGAAATAGTTTACCATGTCAAGATGCAAGCTCAGAAGCACAACTTTTAAGAACCACTGGGGAATACCATCCTCCTTCTTAGTGTTAAGCTCAGAGAGAGAGGAGTGGACATAAATTCTAAAGAAGAAATGAGAATGTAATGTATAAATAAGCTGGAGGGGATGGAAAGAGAAGAATAGCATCGGAATCGTCTATGGTGAAATTAGTGGCAAAGATTTGAGCGAAGAGTTCAGCTTTTGCGAAAGGTAAAATGGTGGTTGTGCCGTCCAAAGATACAAGAGGAATGAAAGAGAGGGAAACATAGTTAGAGCTTACTTTTTTTTTACAAAATACCAGAAAGGACGCGAAGAAGATGAGAATCAGAAATATATTGCATTTTCTTCGAGAAAAAAGAGTTTTAGGGTCATAGAGAATAGATTTTGAACGATTCTGGGATGAAACATAAGTTGCAGAAGTATCTGAAGTTTGAAGACGATGGTAGTTCCTAAAGCCAGCGTCCCTCTGGCGAATAACACGAGAAAAAGTAGTTAAATCAATGTTTGTTAGATTTAGTTGAAGGGAAAGAATACAGAATATATTCCTCCATGCCAAAGAAAATACCTCGGTAATGCGCTCAGTACGCTCCGAGGAACCCTTCCCATGAATCAATAGTCATTCCACGGAAAATCAAAGAAGTACTACAGCAAGTCCGACCAACTATCAGCACCGAAGTAGCAAAAGCATTTCCTTGCAGGCTGAGGTCTTTCTTGCAAAAGACTTGAAGAGATAGAAGATACAGAAATAAGAATGTGATCGGAGATATCATCGCCATCCACGCCAACTCGGATATTTTTCACATGAATTGTACACCCCCCCAAAAAAAAAATATATATATATATATATATGAGACAAACTTCTTTAGATTTTTATTTTGGTTGACTGGCAAAACATAATATCAGTCAGATTTTCAACTAAGTCGGAAGACCTAGAAGGTTTTTGCATGAAAGGATTTCGATGTCAGTTACTAAATTTTCATTCAAGGATGCAAAAATCTTAGTTTACAGACGTAGCAAGTTAAAGCATGACCTACAATATCTTTGCGAATTTTTTCAATCTTTATTTCTTCTTCATATTCTTCAAGAAAATCTTTCAGTTTTGGAAAAGTGTCAAAATTGCTTCTCTCCACTGCCGATATCCAAGTTTTCAACTTACAAGATGTAAAATATTTTATCTCTCACATTAAAAATATTTTAATTTTTCATGCAAAGTGATTAACCTATTTAATAATAATAATAATAATACACACACACACACACACACACACACACACACACACACACACACACACACACACACACACACACAATAATAATAATAATAATAATAAACATCCCTAAATAACCATAAAATGTCATGTTCTACAATGAGTTTCTTTATGCTATAACAGATATAAGAAAGTAGGTAAGGCAGGTAACGGAGTAACGAGTAACTAACTGTACTATGTTACATCTTTACAAAGAAACGAAGGAACTGTAACAAAGCTATTTCTTTTTTAGATATTAAGACATTAATTAAGACATTAAGAATATAGAGACAGTAAAAGCCACATGGGCTAGACTGTCCCAGTTAACCCACTACCCAAACATGCTCATGCAAATCCACAAAGCACCCTAGGCTTGTCAATTTGTTGTAACTACAAATCCACCAATTTGGCTTAGTCAAAACTAATGATATATAAATATGATACCCAAACCATCCACATGCATTAATAACTAAGTTATGGTCACACATGCCATCTAACATTAATAACTACTATAACTAAAAACCCGCCAATTTGGCTTCGTCAACATACTATATGATACCCAACCCATCCATAAACGAATCTAACCGTTTCTTAAATGTTGCAATCGAGTCACACTCAACAACCTCCTCTGGCAGACTATTCCAAAATTTGACAACCCTATTACTGAATGCATGCTTTCTTATATCAAGATGGCATGCTTTCTTCTTAATTTTCTTATTATGCCCCTGGTCACCTGTCCATGTTCTACTATGAAAAATTTATTGGTCTCTGTATTATCAATAGATGTAAATATTTTGTAGACTTGTATCATGTCCCCTCTGAGAAATCGCCTTTCTACAGAAAAACATTCCTAACTCCTTCAGCCTCTCCTCATAGCTCTTATACCCTCAAAACCCAGAAATCATCCTTGTTGCTCACGTTGCACTCTCTCTAGCATATCTAAGTCTTTCTTTAAATAAGGGGCCCAAACTTGTGCACAATTCTCTATTACTGGCCTAACATAGCTATTATACAGTTTACTTATTACTTCCTTGCTCTTGTAAACAACATTGCGATTTATTATGCCCAGCATCTTATTAGCTTTATTTCTAGCTTCCAAACACTGATTAGCTACTTTCAAATTACTGCTTATAATCACACCTAAATCTTTTTCTTGGTCCACAGACTCAAGCCAATCCCCATTCATATCGTAGTTAAAAACTTTTGGCTTGAGTATTTTTAGGTGAACCTTACACTTTTTTTACTATTAAAATTCATTTGCCACTTATCTGCCTCACTCCAAGAAGAATGAAGACTATGTAATTGGCAGAATAAAACATTTATACCTCAGCAAAGTATTCAATAGAGCTCTAGATAACTGCAACACTTCTTGTACGCTATTAAAAGGAAATATCTTTCAACATCTGACAGACAAGTAAGAGTATGAACACATCATGGAGGTAGGTGTGGTGATTGCAACATTATCTAATATAATCACCATGGTTAAGGATCTGTTATACTAATTGGAATGAGATTCTTCGACCCATTACACGCCAACAAGCAGGGTCTGTCGGATAAAATTTTAACCTAGTGAGAGACATGCCTGAGTCCATGGGAATTGCCACCGAGGTTTCAAGACCTCACTCCATGTGGTAATAAGCTTGTAATTTTAATTTTGTTTCTGTACTATAAGTCATTTTAGTTTAGTAATGAAAATATTAATAGCTCAATTCTTTTGAGCTGCATGTATAAGAAATTTTTAGACTCCAATGGTAGATACAAAATTTCCCGTAAAAATTAATGTTTTTTATTAATACACTTTTATTTTACAAAATAAATAAATAAATAAAAAAATCTTCTGATAAAATATTTTGAAAACATTCTACCAAAATAATGGCTTTTAAAAAAAATTAAAAGATTTCATATAAAATTAAAAAATTAATTAAAATATCCTCTAAGTATGACAAAAATATTAAAAGATATTTGTTTTAAGAACTCAAAACCAAAAAGTTATTTTCATTGTTCCTGTTGCGTCAGTAACTGCTGGTGCATCCATGATGCTCTTTTGATGTTGAAGAGGTCCTTTATTTTAGATTCGGATTTTCTGGAGGTATTACCACTACTTTGAAGTGGTGTTATTTCCGTTGGGTTATCTCTCTTCCTTTCCTTGAGCGTCGTTGATACTACTTCTTCAGATTGTTCTTTTGGACCACGATCTTCAGGAGAACCCCTAAGAAAACGTATACATAAGTAGGCATTAAATTTGATGTCAAAACTTACGTACGGAGCAGGTATATGAAGCAAGGATGTGGAGTAGGTTGCAAAATACTACGATTCCGATTTCGACTCGGATTCTGAATTCGAATCCGACTCCGGTTCTGACTCCGACTCCACCACCGACTTCAACCCGCCTCTGCCACCACCTCCTCCTCTGACTCCGACTCCACCACCGACTTCAACCTGACCCGACTCCTAGGTTCCTACTCTGAGTTTTATCCACTAAAATTTACCGATTCCAATTTTTTTGGACTCTGATTCCGATTCCAGTTCCAATTCCAAATCCAATCCCAATTCCACAGTCCTAAAACAAAGACAAAAGATTCCTACGGTACACAAGAGCAACAGTCTTTCCATGAGAAGTCTTTTCCGAATTTCTCTCCTTCGTCGATAGTGTTTGGAAGCTTCTGAAGAAGGGTTTCGGGAAGTCTAAAAGCAGCAATTCCTCCAAACACGGACAAAACTCCCATTATTACAAGAGGAAGAACGAGCATTTCAGATCCCTTTTTAATATTATTATTATTATTATTATTATTATTATTATTATTATTATTATTATTATTATTATTATTATTATTATTATTATTATTATTATTATTATTATTATTATTATTATTATTATTATTATTATTATTATTACCAGATGATTAACAAATGGGATGGCAATGAGTCCAAGTCCACCCATGTAGGACGAAAACCCAACTCCAATTCCTCTGACCTCTGTCGGGTAAAGTTCTGCTCCAAAAGGAAAGACGATGAGGAATGCAGCAGAGATGCTGAATTTCGATGCGAGGTAAAAGCTCAAAATTATATTTGGCATGTCTGTTGCAAAGTAAAGAAAATATTTTTATACATACATAAATTTGAGGTTATTCTGTTTTAGTAGGAAAGATGGAATTTGCACTTAATGTAACCCAATTATAAATCTAGGCAGCGACTGCGATGGTTTTATGCATCCCATTTCGAGGTAGTGGCTCCGAAAAAGTGTCCGCCTCAACAGAAAATTATAACTTAAGACTGCCTCAATGCTCCGCAGTTGTGTGACCTTAAACAACCATACTGCAACCTTAAAGTGCCTCATTACTCTTGTAATACCACTTCTCCTACCATAAATCTTCGGAGAAACTTTCTTAGTTTTAAACTGGGAAATATCTTTATTTACAGAAGAAAGAATTTATCAAGTTTTTCTAGTTTTAATATTAAATCTGATCTAATATAACATATTCATGTCTAATTTCTTAACTCTACCTAGAAAAGTAAACATGAAGAAAAAGTATAATACTTTTTCTGTTAAAATTTTTAATAATATAGATTCCCAATTCTCAAGATGATTTTACTTAACTTATATAAACAATACAAAGACGAAAGAAAAATTTGTAAAACCTTCTTACTAAGAATCATTGCACAACTAACTACCCCTTAATTGCAGAATGGCTATTAACCTTGAGATGTAAGAAGAGTAACCACAGAAAAGATCCCTCCAATGATCATTCCCAAACAAAGAATCCATCTTCTTCCCATTTGGTCGATAAATGACCAACAAAAAAAAATTTTGTTTTATTATTAGTTTTATATTTAATATATATTGAATGGATCATTTGTCACCCCCACCTTAAAGACGTCCGTACCACGATGCCCGACGCTATATATATTATTATACCTGTATATATATAAGTATAAGGTTATAATTATAGAATATACTTAATAAATGGTAGATAAGATTATAATTATATATAATATAATATAAAAATGAAGTATAAATATAAAGTAGTTTTTATTTACAATAGTTATTAACGCGTACTCCGTACTACCTCTTTTTACTCCTATATATCCAACGTATTTTAGAATCTTGCACTCCTCAATAGAATCGATCATCGATTAATTTAATACTTAATTAACATGTAATACTTAATTTATTTATAAAGCTACGGAACGAATTTTCTTTTTTATTCACAAAATACTTAATATATACTTGCAAATAACACTAATAGAGATTATTCCCGCATCACAATCTCTCATTCATATAATACAACAAAAAATAAATATTAAAGCAACCATAAACAGCATGTAAATACAACTATACACAAGCAACATACGTTTCAAATAAATATGACATATATTTTTCTTCAGCAATTGAAATAAAGCATCGCTTATTTAAGAGACAAATAAAAGACGAAATATTATCTCATTAGACAATAAAAAGCTATGTTCTCAATAAAATATATACGACGTACAACTGATTCAATTTAGATAATACAAATCTAAATAAAAGGTTCTAATATAAAAAAAAAATCAAGAATAATAAAAATTGTGAAGTGGATAATATCCACATCATCAGTCAAAGATAAATAGAACTTTCAACTAATGTTGCAATTTTTTTTTTTTTATGAATAATTACAAACAGTTGCCATCATCTATTGCGCGGATGTACTGCATAGGTGGAGTCAAAATCTTAAAATCTATGTGGTGCAAAACTCACGCCGAGCGATCCAAACCCAGGTTCAACAAAAATTTTAATATCATTTAATAATTTTTTATATGTCAACATAGCATCCAATTCCAGTATCGAACATATATACTCAATCATTAACTGCCAGGACCAATTATATTAATATGGCAAAATAAACTGCTAAATAAATTGATGACTTGTAAGTATGTGCATTGAACGAATATCAACGCGAGCGATCTATAAAATCGACAAAAATGTGTCGTGTATGAATTTTCATATTGGCAGTGGAGTGAATTCAGTTGAAAAGAATATCAACTGTCTACTATAGTCGACGATAGGGAGCTGGATTCTCTCTAATACTCAAGACTCTCGGAGTCAGAGTCGAAGAGTTGATTTAAAAAATGTAAATCCCATCCTTAGAATTTTATTATACTCTCAAGAATATATATAATCTATATAGTAATAGATTATACTATAATACTCTAGCGATATAAAATTACTACTATATATATAAAATACCTAGATCTAGAATGGTAAAAGTGTCATGAAATAAATAACGGTTATATATATATATATATATAACATAGACACAATAAAAAATAATATTAAACTATATATATCTAATAGAAATATAGACATAACTATATACTAAATACTAATATAATACCTATTACTATATATACAGAACCTGAGTCTAAATAGCATATATCACTACCCCTCCTCTATAGAGCATATTAGAAACCAACTCCACCATAGTTCATTTCCCTTATACGTGAGAGCGAAATTAAATTACATATCCATATGTTTTCTTAAAAATCAGTGTTGTTTATATACATATCATCCATAAATCTATTACAATCCCTTTACTAATAACTAGAAACAATTTCAAAAACTCGTGAAAATGCTGAAACCAGATATTATGACATTTAACAATAAAACAACTCACTCCTTTTATATTTTGGATCTCTGGATCTATGAAACCCTGATTTTCTTCACAGTAAAGATATTCCTAAAGAATTTATAATACAAAAGGCTTAATCTCCAAGACTAAAATTGTAGATTACGAGAGATAAAAAACATTAAAATATAAACGGAAAAAAAATCTTCAGAAAAAATGCTGTATGCTATCTGTTTAAACTTACTGTCAGTAATATAATTACTGAAGTTCTATACAGTTAATTTAGATAGCAGCATTGATCACCATCCACCATCATGCATTTCGAAGGAATATTTTAAAAAAATCTATTTTCTCCCCTCTTTCCAGAACCACATTTAAAAAATGAGAGTTTATTAAAAAAAATATAAAATTTGTAATTATCACTACCACTAAAGCTAGTTGTTATTATTGCATATTGCTATTTTTTTAAAACAATCAATCCTTTCGCACTTCATACCCTATAACCGCACATGCTCCACAATTATTCCTGATAAAAAGACTTACCACTTGCACCAGTACTCGTCTCAGCAACCCCATCTCTATTGATTTCATATATTTCTTTATTAATGTTTTAAACAATCAAGCAGTATATAGATAAGTTTTAAGTTAAGACATGATTTTACTGTGTGAATACATACAAAACTTATGCATACCTAAAACAATAGTATCTTTAATAGGTCCTAAAATAGAATTTAAAAGAAAAAGAAAAAAAAAAAAAAAAAAAATTGAGTACATTGATTAAATTATATATGAGAGGTTTAGCACACTGTTCTAGTACTATTTTCATCAAAAATATGTCATAAAAAAGGTAATTGTACCCAGAGGTGTCACCCATTATTAATGAGAATCAGCGGAATATTACTATAAATAAAATGATGATAAAATAGCTTGTCATCAAATTTGGTTAGGCAATTTCTGGCGAAGAAAAGTGGAGACTACAGCCTCTCAAAAGTTGTTAAAACCCAAACATGTAATGATACACAAAAAAAAAATATATCACAGGATATAGGCTACTCTAAAAAAGAATGTACAGTTGTATAAAATCAAAATCTGCGGTCTCTTTAGTAAAAAAATTTACAGCAAGCTCTGAAGAGTTATTATTTTTCTGAACATTTATTTATATAAAAATAAATTCAATTTTCGCATTCTAACATTTAAATCATCTTGTAACATTTAACTCAGGTATGATAAGAAGTTAAGTACTACAAAGTTTGGAATTCATTATTAATACTTTGATTATTATTATAAAGAGCGGCTTAAGGCCTGAATGAGACCTAAACCTAATATTGAAAAAGTCTATGGGATTTTTATACTTTAAGAGGCTGCAACATTTTTTCCTAAAAGAGCAAACAATTTCATTCACTATTCTTCAATCTATTTTATACAGAATTTACCTGTATGATCATAAAAAATCGGATACAATCCCTCGAAAAGGTATAATTACCAAAAACACAAAAAAATATATGAATATAACATAGAATTTGTAGAACTCAAACTATTTACCATTTACTACTCATTTCCAACAATAAGCCTTATCTAATTTGCCATATAAATACCAACTAAAAATATCATAACTACTAGAGCACCTGAAAGGACCTAACCTATGGATCAAAAAAGAACAAGCTTTGAGGTTTAATTAACTTTAAAGCCTTAACTTTTTGCTAATTGAGCCGCCACATATGGTGGTAATAGTAGGTGCAGAAGGGGGTCACCCCAATTTCTTAAATGAAAAATCACTTCTACTAATATACTAAAAAATAATACGTACGCGGGTAGAACTTGACCACATTTAGATTATAAACTTCAGGTTCACGACTCTCCCTAATGCACTTTTCTTGGTAAAATCACGGAATATTGTAACAATAGAGTAAGCAACGACAATAGTAAAAAATAAGATTATCTATTAATAATAAAGTTTTATAAAATTGATAATCAGCTGAGTCATAGCTAACCGTCGAGCGGGTGAAGCGGCCCACATTTTAGAAAGTGACTCGAAACCATCTGTTTTAAAAATCCGTCTTTGTACGTATACAAATTCAATTTTTATATCTTTATTTTATCAAATAAATAGATGACCAATTTATAAAATAATCATTTTATATTTTTAATTTTTACCCTCTGAGACGAAAGATTATTTATTATCAGTAATTTTTTCAATAACTGCCTCTAAACACGATAGATTTATAAACCCAATACACAGCACTCAGACTCCTAAAAACCAACTCAGTAAGAGAATAAAAAAAAAAATTCATTGTCCGTCTCTTAAGGCGAAAAAAAAGTACAAACTCTCAAATGTATGGTAAACACAACCCTATAGATTTGTTATTACTAACAAAAAAAACGAAATTTTTGATTTTTTAAAAATCACAGAATATACTCTAAAAACACATAAAATAATAAGCATAGTTGAAAAACAAAATCGCAGTCTCTTAGAAAAAATTACAGCTCTGAAGTTTAAAATCCCATAACATCTCTTATACAAACTTATGTGGCTCTTGTCGTTTTAAAGCCCATCCTAGTCAGGCTATGTATAGATTTAGTTATCTAATAAGCTTGTTCTTGGAATATACCTAAACAAAAACTTATGAACCTGACTTAGAGGCTGAATGAGACCTAACTGATCGCCAATATTGAAAACTCTATTGTTGATTTATCTAACTGCGAAAATATAAACTTACCATTTTTTCCTAAAATTACAAAATAATAATTATTTTTTACTTTCTTCAAAGTACAACTATTTTGTAAATTCATTCGGTAATTTTTCTAATATAAACAGTTATAACTAGCCTATCAAAATAATATACATGTATATAACCATACTTCAAAAATTCGTAATAAAGTAATACAAAAAATCAATACACTCACCTAAATTAAAGATACCGAAGACTCAATTCAAGAGTGGTCCAAACCAAAACCGCCAATTAGCCACTTTTAGAACGTTTCGTGCTAAAATCGACCCGCGAATAATCTCCTTTTATTTCTTCATAACCTGATATTACGACAAACATTTCAATAAGATCGCTACTTTTTTATGATGGACTTCAAGGATTTGATATTTTACTTATAAAAATAAAATAATAGTATTTCAATACATCTTTAAATTTGGAGATTAAATATAAAAAAATGGAGATTTTCTCCTCATTTGAATACAATTAAACATTGAGCATATATAATAATATATATAATATATAGGAATATATATAATATATATAATTTATAATATTGAAATATATAAAGTATTATATATAGTATAGATATATATATAAATATATTATATATATGATAAAGTTACTTTAATTCCCATACAGAAATGGGGAGCGCATCGGATCAAAACAAACAAAATACACAGGGTGCATTATGATACATAGAATAAATGACTCTAGAGCGAATTGAAATATTTTTTTAAGTACCTGTTTAGGGTGAAAATTTAGTCATGAGTTAGGCATTAAGGCCAAAGGCAAGGTCAGTCAGGTCAGCTAAAAAAAATTATCATTTGTCAACTCGAATAAAAATCGCTATATATCATAAAGACTATTGTGAAAAATTTTTTACATATCCGACCTCTTTCTGTGTGGCGTGTTAAGTAACTATTTACCCAATGATTGGCAACCACTAAACTGTATCCATAATATCAGTAATATAAAACTATAAATACTAATAAAAGATACATGAATAAATATAAAATAAATAATAAATACCATAATAAATATTACTTATAATAATATAATAATTACTGAATATTATAATATATAAAATATATATAACTATATATTATACAAATCATATACATATATATATATATATATTATAGTATAAAGTATATATATAATATATATATAAAGTATTATGTACAAAAAAAAAAAAAAGGCTCAATATGAAACATTGCAAGACTGAAAATAACTGCTAACTTCACGCGTATCTTCAACGGCCTACCACGTAGTGAAAACAAATTATCCTTTTATTATTATTTATTTATTGACATATTTAGGTAATTAAGAACTTGTGAATATCACACAATATTTGACACAGTCTCATTACTCTTAAAGTCATTAATAAAAAAATTGATTCCGTGTAAAAAAAAAAAAAGGAAAAGAAAAAAAATTATACATGACTGCTTTATACCAATCATTCTTGTTTACATTTTTAAGAAAAGCTGCAGTTTCCAGAAGCCGACTTAACAGCCCGGCGGGCACACAGCCGCATATGCATCGTTTCCAGAGCCCGTTTTGCGCACATTCTAACGCGTCCATGTAAAAATCACAAAGACAAGCCCCTTCTACATCCTCGAATTCGGAGATAGCAACAATCTCGGGCCGGATGGAATATTTGTGTCACCACAAATCAAAAATAATTGCCAAAGCACTTCGGAAATAATTGCCAAAAGATCTTTAAAAATTAGTTAATCCTTCTATGCTAAGGGTACACAAAATAAATATCGTCATCATTTCAAATATGGATAATAATAAACGACAAAAGTATATTAAATTAATAGCTAGAAAAATACAAAATGATATTTTATAGCAATTTCATACTTAATTTATCTAGGCCACATCCCACTTATTATTTGAAGAGTATTGCCGAGCAATAAGACTTAAAACTAATGCAAATGGTAAATGTGTATCTTTATACAAATATACTATCATAATAGGCTATATGTAAAGCGCAGAATATAGCATAAAAGATAACAATTATATATAATAATAGTAATAAATAATATATATTTATAAGTATTAATTAAATATTATTAAAAACCCAAAAAGGAGTAAATCTTATTTAATTTAACATTAAATATATTCACGAAAATAAATAAATGGAAATAATAATAATATATATACGCCTATAATAATGTGATTTTTTACAGAGTATATCACCCCGAAAAAATTTATGAAAAATCACAGGATATACTCTAAACAAATAATAATAAAATAATGAGAATAAAGTAAAGAAACATTTTATTTTACTATTTATAATAATATTATCATATATATATAATATATTTACTATAATATAATGATGGTAATAATATTGAAGCTACAAACAAAGTAAACTTATCTAAAACTAATTTATACTATATATACTATATAACTAACTATTTACCTCATTATATAAAATATATAATTTGTATGATCATATACCCCTATATATATACGATAAATAATATTATATCCATAATATAAATATAAATATAGTATATACACCGGGGAGAATTGACCGATCCTGAGGGGAAGAGTGAGCAGAAAAAAAAGATAGAAGAAAGACGAAAAGTATCGATTATTTAGAGATGTATAACAAGAAGATTGACGACTAATTTATTCTAGAATTAGTAGTAACTATACACATATATAAGTATTATCTACAAATATCACACTTTCTTACCACTCTTATTTCATCTCATAGAGAGCATGCAAGTAAGAAATAAATCTTAATTTATTACTTATATCTTAAACTATATAATTACTAATATGTTTAATAACCAAAATAAGTAATTATCCAACTGATTAGAACTCTGCATTTTTACAATTTATCACTATCCGAACGCGCGCATTCGGCGTTCCGTTCACTCAAAATCCTGTCTCTGATATTAATGTATAATTTTTACAATCGAAGCGTTTCTGAAGATCTTATTTGCAACGGTGCGTGCATTCGTGAGTTCCTGTAAAACGTCATGCTAAATTTTCAAAAGATAAAGGAGATAAATAAAATTTACAAATGAATTTATTAATACAATCATCAAACCCTGGACACAACTAAATTACTACTTTATGTTGATGTGACTCTATTCATAAAAATTTCTTAAATATTAAACAATAACAAAACGCCTTTCTTTGAACGACTCAACATAACTTCAATTTTCAATATATTGCTAAAGACACTATTCACATGAACGATATCCGGCCTAATAATGGGCAGATTTGTAATTATAGCCTTTACTATTTAGTTATTTAGATTTGAAGCGGCAATGCAGAGATAACCCACTGATAAATGAAGCCACTTAGCTCATTATAACATCGCCTGCAAGCGGATGACCCATGTTCAATTGGGTGGGAGAGATTGAATATTCTCTATTAACTCTACTATCTCTCACTCAACTTAATGAGTACAGTTGTGGTATGCTCTACAAAGGACAGAGTGTGCCGATGCTAAGAATAAAGCACAATGAGTAATTAATATTTTAACACCAAGTATTAATTTAGATATATGTTGACATATTTACTATGTTATAATATAACCTTTTACCTTTTTACATCGATACTAGCTGCGTTCCAATAATATTGCTAATGTTAAATGTTATCAACAGCGCGAGTAAAAAATAATTAATAACCAATACATAGAAGGAAATTGGAAGTACTGGAAACAGCCGAACCGAAGCGGCCCGTCGATCAGCTACAATTGAAACAATACTCTATACTTATATTGTATATAGTTATTGAAATAATACGATACAATATATCACTTAATATAAAAGATTAACTAAAATATTATAATATTCCGTACATTTCATGAAAAAAGGGTATCCCGTTTGGTAACAAAGTATCCTCCCCAGCGAGAAGGGATATATTCGAATATTTTAAAAAGGGAGCCCGCCTGTCGTGATTACAATAGACGATAGAGTGCGCATACGCTCGGGAAACGATCATATGCGCCTATGTGCCGCCGGCGTCTGTAGTCTCTCGGGAATGCAACTAGGAAAAGCAATACAGACATGCGCGGCCAAGGTAAATATAACACACAGCTAGTTATTTCAAATCCCTTTACATGCAACCACCCTAATTCAATAACTATATCCCAAATCAGAAGTCCCGATGAGGGAATATCGCCCTTCATGAAATTGTCCCTCTAAGCGGAGAGACCCTCAAAACTCCAACACCAGATCATCAACAAAAATACATCATCCCACAATATCATTTAGCAAATTTATCATATTACCCACTGTAACATCTGATAATTGGAACACTCTAATTCTCTGCATCGTCCCGAACTGAAAATCGCATAAAAATCCTTTCTTATCAAAATCATAACTTACAAGTATCCAGAAGCGTTTTTCTCCATAACCTCTTAACAAATAATTTCTAAATACCGTTTCAACAACCTCTTATTCACGTGTTACTCTGATATTCGTTTTTTACTACTACGACTGCTGATGGTTTGTTATATTGTTTATATTTATGTACTATTTTCATTATTTTGTTTATATGTATATTTTTTGTTTATTTTATCTATATTTATATCAAAATTTATATGTATTTATGTTTATTAATTATATTTTTCAACTAAAAGTTGTCTGTTCGTTTGTTTCAGTCAATGTCCAATTATGAATGGAGTAAGCGCCTAATCGCCTTTCCTGTCCAAGCTCCGCGCCTAAATATTTTGAGTGCGCTTGCCCTATGCGCTAGCCGCCAGACCTGGCCTAATGACCTGGCGACTATCTGCCGCCAGTGCCTGTGCTAAATTATTTGCAAGAAACTTTCAATAAAGAAAGATAAAAGAGTTTTGTAAGAAGAACAAAACAATTTATTATTTTATGTATTAAACACCGAACTAATATCTACAGTCTCTTCCCTCCATGTTACCTTTGCATGTTTTCCCAGGAGTCCAGTCGACGAGGCTGCAATTTGCAAATTTCAGCATAGTGCATATTGTAGTTAAAACGTATAACGTATATTATATATATTATATATATAGATATATAATATATATATTATATATATATATAATATATAAATTATAATATATATATATATATTATAATATATATATATAATATATATATAAAAGTTTACACTGTTTTTTAAATGATACAATTAAGCCAGCTCTAATTTTATAATTTATGGTTAAAAAAAGCTTTGTGTGTTATATCGCAACATGCTGTCCGCCTATGCTTAGTCCGCCTTTTTAAACAATGTCTGGCACCTAGGCCTACGACATGATACTAACCATAGGCGCATCGTGGCGCAACGCCAGCTATGATATTACTAAATAATTGATTAATTTCTCTTTAATTCATTATTTGTAATAATGAAATGTATATTTGATCTCTCATACCTGCGCCAACCAAATTTTTGCTTCGTTTACTTTCGATCCAATTTTTTTATATTTACATTATTTTTTAGTGCGTCTGAAGACACGAGGCGAGATGTGAAAACGTAACAAATTTATTAAAACATTCTATCAATCAACCAGCATTAAAGTTGTTTAACTTTCTCTTATTATTCTTTTTTTTTTCTTTATTGTTACTATTTTATGTTTTTACTATATGATATATAATATAATATTTATGATATATATATTATAATAATATATATATATATATAATAATAACTATATTATATTTATAATATATATATAATATATAATATGTTCATATAATATATTATATATATAAATCATTATATAAATAGTATATATGTGAAGGTTACTGTGTTTGGAGATCTATTATACAGAGTCAGAACTACAAAGTTACCAGAGTAGAGCCGAACACGCCCTATGTTTAAAATGTAGTCGTGGAACTAAGCCACGCCTCAAAGCCGCCGAATTATCACTTTTAAAATCGCAACAGCAGTTTCCTTCTAGAGAATTAGTACAAATAATAGCAAAAATTACAACATTATATTAAAATAATAATAAAGTCTAATTAATGCAATTAAATAATAAACCCAAAATCAAGTGAGTTTAGAAAAAAGACACCTATAGTACATTATTAGTTAGACAAATTAGGCGAACTAGACTGACGTGAGCCTAAAGCTGATGTTTAAAAACGTTGCAACAAAACGCATTAGATGAATAGCGTATCAAACAGAATGCCGAAAATCTATAGAAAACAAAGGAAGTGTTATGCATGCCAGTGCTAAAATTGCGCTAGCTTAAGTAGCTTTTTCAAGCAATTAGCCAACTTAGGGTCTGGAGGCTAGAGTAAGGAGAAAAACTAGGTGAGAGATTAAGAGTCGCAATGCTATCTTTAAGTATATGGGGAGAACGCATCTGATTAGCCTTATTCGCACCATACTAACCCTAGCGAGCTGTGCGCTCATAAGTAGTTGGAGAGAGCAAGCGTAATTAGATATCGCAGAGGTGTGACAATCCAAAAATGTTAATAGGAATTTCTATATTTTAGAGACAATATAGTAAATAGCAAGTCGCATAAATTGTATTTCACGTATCATCTAACCCAAAGGCGGCAGTGCGCCGTTACTATATTTGAAGAGCAAGCTGAGCAGGTAATAGGGTTGCAGAGGAACAGACCCCAAAATTGAATTAGAGAATGTATATGTAGAACAATATAGTAAATGGCCAATCCATAGATTGTATTTACTATATCCAACCCAGACGGCGTGCGCCTTAATAGCAGTTCGGAAGATGTCCAAGCTGGAGTATGTACGTCAGTGACAGACCAATCTCTCGTACCTCTCTCTTCTTCTTCTCTCTCTCTCTCTCTCTCATCTCTACTCTCTCGCTCCTCTCTCCTCTTCTCCTCTCTCTCTCTATCTAGTCAAAGAAGTTACCAACAACATAGGCAATTTTAATAAACTTTTGTACTGTTAGACTCATATCAAATTCCTTTATTGGTTTGAGTTTGACAGGGTTCCTTTCCTCCTGTGTAGGTTTAATTGAGAGTGTTTTCTCTTCTTCCTGAGTCATTTTGAATGGATTTTCTTCTTCCTTTGTTCGTTGGAATTCTTCCTAGAATAGAGTTCATATGTGGAATAGAATAACTATAGCAAGTGATCTTATGCAATGTATACCAGGAGTATCCTTTTCTGCGCTGTTTATGCAGAATACATAAAAATCGCCTCTTCAAACTAATAATCATTGTACTACACTCCACATACTCATATTCTTCTAGAATTCATGCAAATATGATTCATATTGAATAGCTAATAATAGCAAATGCTGCTTTAATGCAAAATGTTATCAGGAAGCCTTCTCCTCCTGTGTATGCATTATACATAAACAGCCCCTTTTAACTAAATAATCCATTTACTGCTACTTGCAAAAGCTTCATATTCTGTAGAATTCTTCCGCAAATATGAATTCATATTGTAGAAATAGTATAACTAGTTATCCCAGTTCTAATTCTTTTTTTGTTTTTTTAGGGACAGGGATCCAACCCCTTTTTTTAATTAGATTATGTAGAAAAGAAAAATTAAAAACATTAACTTCTCAATCAACTTTAAAGAGTCCTAAGCCCTCCAGCTTCAATATATATATATTAATATATATATAATATATTATTAATATATAATATAATATATATACGATATATACTTAATATATAATAATATATAATATATTATATAATATATATATATATAAATAATATATAATATTAATAATATACTATTAAATATTATTTATATTATTATATATATAATAATTATATAATTATAATATATAATATATGTATAAATATTAATTACATAATATATTTAGTATATATATATATTTTATATATAGTATATATATTATATAATATATATATAATTACTAATATATAAAATTATATAATATATATAGCATGTAGATATATATTATATATTATAGTATATAATATATATAATATATATATATTATATTATATAATTATATATATATATTATATTATTATACTAATTATATATATATATATTAATTATACTATTATATTATTTATAATATAATATATATTATTAATAATATATTATAATTGTAATCGTAGCATTAGTCCACTATAATTTTAATGGCTTATTGAAGTTCCAAAGTACCAATATCAACATTTATTAGGTTCTCAAGTGATGATTTATTAATTACACTTTTCAAGAATGTATCCTTGTTAGCCGCATCCAATTTTAAATCAAGACTTTAAACCCAGCTAGAAAAAGAGAAAAATGCATGTAGCCTGGGACGAATATAATGAAATATGACAATCCTGATGAAAGAATACTAAGTAATTCTCCCCAGAATAATCCAATTGCACCTAAATGTACAAAAGTGGAAGTAATATTAGCGTCTGGTGGCAAGGGCTCGACCCACCACTGAGAGTCCAAAGCAGCCCCCCGGACGAAACGCCAATTCATCCGGACAATGCTCACTCTTTCAACATCATCTAAGTTTCATCTATTATTGAAGGTGGTTAATCAACATCACTTACTACCTCATAATAATAACATATATCTATATATAATTATATATTATATTTAAAATATATAAATATAATATTATATATATATATAATATATATATTATAATATATAATATAATATTACATAGATATATTATAAATTATATATATATTATATATATATAATAATAGTAATATATATAAATAATATATTATATATATATATATAAATAGAATATATATATTATATATATAATATATTAATAATATATCATTATTATGCTCTTAGATACTGCTTGTCAGTAGCCACAATTTGAGATAATCACTTCAAAGGATGGAAGAAAATTCGGACCCTAAACATGTATTCAGTAGTTGAAGAAACAAGCTAAGCAAAGGACCCAATAAGCCACATCATGAACAAAAATTTCCTTGTTACTATAAACAATAATATGTCTTTGAACAATAAAAATTGAAAATAAACAGGAGACATAACTCAGCGTGCGTTGAGTATTTTCAACCAGACATCTCATGTTAAGAACATGAGATGCCACAGTGTATAAAAATAGTAAAAACAAAATGCATAGAAACTTTCAACTGCGCGCTGTGACGTAGTACATGACCTTGATTACTACATATACCCCACTGCAGTGCCAAAGGCACGATACACTAATCGAGGTAGCGCGCTGGCCATTGTATATGCCTACCTCGGCTTGATAACCTGGGAGGAGCCGTCGATGGAGTCTGAACAGGATTCCCAACTTGAGAACGTGTCATCGGGCGAGCTGGTACGTCGGCGCTTGTTTTACGAGTATCCCGAGACAGAACCGAAGCCGGAGTTGGAGAATAATGAGCCGGAATTGAAATAGGAAGCAAAAATGACGATGACCGTGTAGGTGGAGTCTGAGTCGATCGCATTGGCGATGTTGTCTAAGAAGAACCAGGTGGGAGAGGGAAAGGAAGAGGATCAGGAGAAGGATGAGGAAGAGGAGAAGAAGAAGGGTGGGAAGAAGGAGAAGGCGGAGGGGAAAAAGGAGGAGGAGGAGGAGAAGGTGGAAGAGAAGCAGGAGGTGAAATAGGAACGTTAAAAGAAGGAGCCAAAAGGGTAGAAATTGGAACAAAAGGTAAAGAATCAGGATCAAGAACAGGAAGTGGGTTGGCCTCAAAGAAAGCAGGCTTAAGGAGGTCGATTGAAACGACTTCTGCGCGTGTGGGACGTTGTATCGTAAAGAATTTCTCCTTCCTAAGCACCACAGTAAAAGCTTCATCGTACTTAGGTTGGAGAGTGGTGCGGTGGGAGTCATGTCGAACAAAGGCATGAGTGCAGGAGGAAAGATCCTTTGGGATGTAGGAATGCACCTTTTGAGGTCAAGAAGGAGTCGGTCTCCACGACGAAACACAGCGCTTCAAGCGGGTAAGATAGGAAAGCGGGTTAGCAGTAGGAGGAAAAGACTGGGAAAAGAAATCCCTAGGAAGAAGAGGAGAACCATACACTAATTCAGCAGCAGAAATGTGCAAGTCGTCTTTAACAGAAGAGCGAATGCCAAGCATAACGAGAGGCAGAGCATCCGTCCAATGCTCTGGATTAGGCTGAGCCAAAAGAGAAGCTTCAAGTTGCCTTTGAAACCTTTCTACCATACCTCGAGCCTGGGAATGAAAAGCAGTAGAAGGAATCTTCTCCGAATCAAGGAGACGCATTAAATCTCTCCATCAGAAGGATTCAAAAGGTCAATCTTGGTCTGTAGTGACAGAGAGAGGAACACCGAAGTGAGAAACCCAGTGAACTAAGAAGGCGTTAGCTATGGATTCTGCGCTGGAAATTGAGAGGAATAGCCTCCGTCCAGCGGGTAAAACGGTCAACACACGTAAGGATGTACCTTTTGCCACGAAAAGGATGAAGAGGACCGACGATGTCGATGTGGACACGCTCTAAACGGGCACTAGGAGGTAAGGTGCCTAGAGGAGCCTTGGTGTGACGTTGCACCTTGGATCGTCGACAGGGAAGGCAAGTACTACACCATTTCGCTACGTCGGCATTCATTTCAGGCCACACAAAACGGGCTGCAATCAGTTTGTGTGACGCCTCAATGCCAGAATGAGAAAGTGAGTGCAAATTGAGGAAAACAGCCTTACGAAATGATGCAGGTACAAGAGGTCGAGGAGAGTCCTTGAGACATGTACAAGAAGTCTTCTCTTAGACGGGTAGTTGGAGCCGACTCCAGCTTGAGGAGAAGATTGTGAAAGGCAGGGATCTTCATTCAGGCCGGCACAGTTGCCATAGCATCATAGTCCAAGCACTTGTAAAGTGGACAATCGCATCATCACTTCAATGCGAATAGAGTCGTAGCTGTGAAGTTGTCAACACCTGAAATATGCTTAACATCAGTGGTAAACTGTGAGACATCTACTCGAGGAACGAGCTTCTCTATGAGGATGCCTTACTCGTGCCTGGAAGACCATAGTCAATGTAATGGTTGATGATCGGAGTAATGTGAATCATGACCCCCAGAAGTAACGAAAGTGAGCAAGACAAGATATATCACAAGTATGACACTTTATATTTCGAAACGTATATTTATTTTGAATCTATTTATTATTAAATCTAAAAAAGTTGTACATAAATCTTACCGAAACACTATGTGTGTCTGGCGGGTTTGTTTAATTATGACAGAAAAAAGGCATAAGATGCGAGACCACACTCCGTGCAGGTGCTGCTGTAAAACGAGCCACCAACAGCAAATCAGATAAGTTACCTGAACTTATTCGGAGAAGTCCTATGTTGGAACCCAGTGAAGAGATGGCAGAAGCAAAGGCTTTCTTTTTAAGTCTCAAAAGCAGACTGCTTTCGTACAGACCAAGTCGACTTGTAAACTGCCTCGGTTGTTTTGGTCGGATCTAAAGCGTTTGAGAGGTCGAAAGAACTCTGCACCCGACTACGAACGGTATAGACATCAACATGCCAGGTTGACAAAGCTCTTTGACTTACAGCCATGGAAGTGGACATCGTCTCAGCGCTCTCAAGAGGCAATATACCCTCTGCAGATGACTGAGGCCCATGAGAAAAGTGAAGAGAAGGGACACCCAAGATCGCACTTTTCCGGATGAGCGATGGCCCATCATCATCCAACCTGGCAAGACAGCACGCAGATGTCCGGTTCATCAGGAGAGGTAGAAAGCTATGAGGAGGTCATCCAGATTTGAGAAGGCGAAGGAAAAACCTCTTAGGACGATATCGATAAACCTGACAGTACACTGCGCGACATTCCCAACTCAAAGGCATCTATATATATCATAATAAATATAATATATTATATATTAAATATATATATATATATATTATTAATATAATATCATATATATATATTAAACTACCTTTAGCGTCTTTATACCCCTATTAGAGGGTAACACGGGGGGACTACAAGAAAACGAACTTTAAGGCTGGCTAATCCAAACCAGTGCCCACCACAATGTTCCGCAGTATTTAATTCTTGCCCCAGGTATATATATATATACAATGCTACGCGAGATTATATATAATATTATATAAGATAATATTAGTATATATATACTATATATATAGTATATAATTATATTAAAAGTATATAAAATTAATTTTAATTATATATATATATATAAAATATATTTATAAATATAATATTTATATATATAATATATATTTATATAATAATATTATATAATATATATAATATTATAGATATATAATATATAATAATATAAATAATATATATATATATATATATATTATAAATATATATATTCTATATTATATATTATAAATAATTTATATAGAATATAAATAATATATAATATATTAAATATATAATAGATATATATAATATTATTAATAATATAATATAATATAATATATATATATAATATTTATATACATATATTATATATATTATATTATAATATATTTTAATATATATTTTCTATTATATAATAGTAATATATTAATATATATTATAGTAGTATATAAATATATATATATATATAATATATATATATTATTATACATAATATATTTATATAATATATACTATATAATATGATATATATAATAATTATAATAATATATTATATATATATAGATATATATTATAATATATATATATATATGGGAACGGAGAATGCAGAGTGTAGTAGGAAGTTTGAAATGCAGAAGGTTGCTGGTGCAAATAAAATCGTTGGTGAATTTATAGGGACTAAAGTCGTTGAGTGCGCTATATCTTACATGAGGGTATGTTGTGATTACCTTTATTGATCGTATAGTAGTGGATTATGTCTTGAATATAGAATTATATATCTAAATGTCAATGTTCAATATGGACCAAGATCTAGGGCGATGCAAGAATGTGTGAGAAGCAGGGGTGTGATGTCGGTTTACACAAATTTCCACTGCGATCCACCCCCTTGAACATTACCGAACTCCGACTCCACCTTTGAAAATTGCTAAACTCCGACTCCTCTCTTATTGAAATATACCGACTTCCGACTCATCCCTCTTCAAAATTCCGACTCCGATGCTCGACTCCACCTTTACAATAATTTAGCGAACTCCGACTCCCTCCATCTATCAAATATACCGAATCCCCGATCCAATCCACAACTGCGTGAGGAGAAGAATGATAAAATGAGATGAACGTATTAGAGAGTTAATGTCGGGAAGGACAATGAGTAAATGAGAGGAATAAATGAATAGATATGTTGAGTGATTTGTCATGTGGAAAGGAATGAATTGATAGTCGGTTGTTAATGCGAGTAGGGAGAGGGTGTAACCACGGTCTGGGAGACGAGGAAAGTGTATTGAGATCCGTGAAACGTAATGGTAAATGATGAAATGTGAGTTTTGCAAGAGCGCCGAGAATAAAGGTGCATTATAGGAGAAAATGGCGGGGTTTTGTGATGGTGGGCCTTGCCCAGGGCATGAACCTTACATTGAACGATTTACCATAGGGCAGTGCATATCGCAGTAAAGAGACATCTTCAAACGGTCCATTGATGCTCTAGTGGTGGCTTTTCTGTTTGATCGAGCTGACTCACTAATAATGTTTATCAGACGGGGCCGGTTAACTGGGACCTTTTCTTCACGTTTTGTTCATGATTCTGCCTCACTGCTTTCTTTCCCGAGCTTGTTTGGTACGCACCTACCCCAATCTGGGCCATAAGAGGAAGCGGTAAGCTAGTATACCTAGATATACTTATATAATATAAATATAGTATATATATATATATTGTATACCCTCTATATATATAGTTACCCATTACCATTTTATTTAGCTATCATATATATATATATTTTATAGTATAGTATTAATTTTATAATTACAATAAGAAAGATTTTCAAACATTTAATTTTAAGACAAGTCGCACAAAAGCCAGATCTTTTTACTAAATTCGCTCTTAGGTTTCATATCAATGGTAATACACTGCACCCAATTGTTAAAATCGTTATAGTTTTCTTTTATAGGTTTTGCCATTGAACAAGGAAAAACCAAAATTTTATAAAATTTCTATATCTTAAAATTGCTTAAATTTCAAGATCGGAAATTCTAACTGATAAACTTTTCCGGATAAAAAAAAAAAATATGTAAACCGAAAATCCCCGTATTCGCTCACAACCACCCCAAGTTCCTTTGAATACACACCCTTCGCGTCTTATTCATTTCGAATTAAGTACTTCCAAGTAAATTAGGCTCTACTTGAGTTTGACATAAGCTATTTCTCGAAAATATAAGGTATCTAAAATATGCTCCCACTGGAAGTTTAGTTTTACGTTATATTATAAATTTTCCCCTAAATTACATTTAAATAGTAGTTTACCTTTCCGCACAGGTGGCGAATAAATTTTAATTGCAGGTGATCTCCCGGACATAGTACTCTACGTTTGACCCAATCGCACGAGGGATCGGTCTTGCGTGAACACATTATCATCTCCTTCAATTTCAATTATATTTCTCACTCACTTTTTATCGGAATCACTTCACCGTTTTTTATCAGAACGAGCTTGGAAGACATCAAATATCGCCAAAGTCATTCAAATGCTCTGAGAGAAATTACATCTACGAACTATTCCGATCTCTCAGCCATCCAATAGGTCCCGTATACTAGTGTAAAGATTATTAACAACATCAGGTATATTTATATATGAACTATGAACGTCTGGCGAAGTATTACAATTTTCAGAAGAAGAAGAATCTGTTGATTGTTAATGGGGGAGAGAGATCATAGTACAGAAATCATCAAACGTAAGTAAAATTTCTATCACACATCAAGTAGAAGGATTATATATGAAATTTCATACTAATTTTGATGGAAGGTTTCTATTGAATGAATATGGTAATATATAACATCCGAAGACCAATTAATTGAAACAAAACCACGAAAAATAGAAATGCAAGTTCGTATTACTGCATAGCCACCCATCATATGCAACAGGTCCATGATCTTTCTTTTATCTAATCTATAATACTCAAATTTCTTTCTTCTTTTTATCTTACATATTTTAGGAACTTTGCGGTTTCCTATCATTTCTAGATGTTCAAGGTTTCTTTTAGCCATAATATTTTATATGGCAATCTTTTCCTATTATATCATTGATGTCATATGTTCCTTTACAAATAGGCACCCGACTTCGCATCCCATTTCGTTCTATCATGTCTTGCGGTCTAAACACTAGTCTACCCGAATGTGAAACGGTGAGCACATCTTTTATTTCTAAGCTTTCCTTTTATATTATGTGATCCTTGCATGCCAACTCCCCAACAATCCAGACACATTATTAATAAATTTTATTATTTCATGTTTTAAGCGCAATGTGCACTAGCTTCTTTTCTCTAATCATAAAGCCCGCCACTCCAGCAACAAAAACTAATTAATTTTTATGGATGCAGTAAGAGTGTTTAATTTTAAGCTTCTCTCACCATTATCCTGATTAACACTCATACGACACTCAGGCTGTAAATATATTTATATACTTGATCTTAATTCAGAGTGTGTCCCTTTTGATTCTTATGATTCACACGAGAGATTCAGTATAAATAAGACAGTGAAAGTGAATCTTTAAATTTTGACGTGCCTAAAGCATGATGTAATTTAAGTTCCACTTTATGGTTACACCTCATAGCCCACCCCAACTCAGAATATTTAAATCAAAACTGGTATTTAATTATGCATAATCATGCTGGAATTTATAAGCCTTCCTTTATAAAATAGCCCAATCTAGGCGCCAATCAGGTAGATTATAGATTTTGTTGCTATGATAAGTGTTCTTAGTGATACCACATCATAACAATAGCAACATTTATAACTAATTTTATATTCTCAGCAGGAATTCAGAGTTTTCTTGGAATCAAAAATTTGATTTATAACCATCTTATAAATATCCCTGAGAATGTAAGTGTTGTTTATCCTATCGTTAAAATTTTTACCATCTTCTCTTAAATCTCCCATAGTGGATGTTCTTCATCAGCTCTACTTTCATTCTTATATCTTAAAAAAGGTTGGCAATTTAGATGAATTTCCGGAATTGAGCGATAATTAAATTTTTGTTCATTAGGATTCCCTTATGATTGCTTAGCCGT
>JABUQX010134437.1:0-16416 GCA_015478945.1 Trachelipus rathkii | reverse complement strand
TGGCAATTCTACCTTTGGATCGGATTAGGCCTTTATCATCTATGAATAAGTTAAGTTGATTGACCAGCGGTGGAATTTCATCCTTTTTAGGATTTTGGAGAAATAATATCTCCTTAGAAAAACAATGCTGCTGCATTATCTTCAACCAATAGAGTTGGGCTTTCTGATCACAATCTTCATCCAGCCCTTTACTCCTGCTAATGAATTTGAATATTTTTGAAGTTACTTTATAAAGCCTATGCACACTTGAGTAATCTTTAAATGGTAACAAAGACTGAGAAACAACCACAGATGTGTTACATTGTAAAGTCTTTTCCTTATTGGCCTCAGACAAACATTTAAGTTTACTAATAGGCCATTGAGATTGATCTAAAAGAATCCAAGAAGGACCCTTTAGCCATAATGGCAATTTTGAAAGAAAAGTAGAGGTTGTAACACCTCTGGTAATCAGATCTGCTGGGTTTTCAGCAGTATTGATGTAAGCATAAGAAATGGATACATTGTACTCTAGCTCAACTTGATTTTTGATTTGATAAATTTCTTTGAGCCTATTATTTACAAAAACATTTTTATTTTTTGCTCTTCCGGATAGGAGCCATGAAAGGACAATTTGAGCATCTACAAACACCTTTATGTTTTTGAACTGAACATTAGAAAATTCTGATAATATTGATTTGATACATTTGAAAAATAAGAACACAGACAACAACTCTAAAGAGGGCAAAGCCCTAGATTTGAGAGGGGCCACCTTGGCCTTTGAGAATATTAAATTAGAACCTTGACCTATACTATAAACGACAAAACCATAACAAGATGAAGAAGCATCACAAAACACGAATAAAGAGTTTGAGGGAGAAGGTGAGAAAGCACACCTTTCAATTTCAATATTATGTAATTTATTTAAATCTGAACATAGTGAAGACCAGGAAACTAAAACATCAGCAGGGACCTTTTCATCCCAATCGAGACCTAATTGCCATAATTTCCTAATTAATAACCGACCTCTTAAAGTTACGGGTAAAAAGATATTTAAAGGATCAAAAACCTTGGACACAGCAGATAACAACAATCTTTTGGTATTTGCATCAGCATTTACTGAAAATTTTGCTAGTTTTAACTTATCTGTAAGAGGATTAAAAAGATATCCAAGAACCTTATCTTCTGATTCCTGATGTTGAACTATTCTACCCTCTTCTTCCATAACAGTTCTTAATTGATCATTATTAGAGTCCCAACTTCTAAGATGGAAACCACCATCTTCCATTCTTTTGTTGCATTCATAATAAAGTTCTTTTAAATGTTGTAGATCATTGCCACTAATAATTAAATTATCAACAAAAAAATTATTTAATAGAATCTGAGTACATGCATCATCCTCATAAGACTGAGCATGATGCTTAATAATATAATTGAGGATGAAAGGTGAGGATGTGAAACCAAAAACAATGGTTGAGTATCGATAAGCCTTTAATTGACCATTACTTTTCCAAAAAAAGCAAAAGCGATTGCGGTCTTCGATAGATTTTAACTTAATCTGAAGGAAGGCTTGTTTAATGTCCGCTAACATGACAAACTGATTTGATCTGAACCGGAATAAATGACCCAACAAGGAGGACATAAGATCTGGTCCAGTATAGGCTGCCTCATTTAGAGATGGTAAAGAATTAGTTTTAAGAGAACAGTTAAACACAGGCCTGACCTTTGTTGATACTTGTTCATCAGTTTTGATAACAGGTCTGTGAGGAACCCAAATATAATTTTTATACTCAGAGGGAGATACACTGAACTCTTCAATAATACCATCAGCTAATTGTTGCTGAAAGACATCATCATAGGCTTTAACTAAATCTTTACTTTCCAAATTTTTATGAACTCTATTAAGCACTGCAAGAGCAATGTTATAGTTTGATGGCAACAAAGGAAGTTTATCTTCAATCCATGGAAGATCTATATGATATTTTCCGTCTTTAAACTCTATACCACCTTTGAATTTTTCAATCTGTTTCAAATCATCTTCAGATTTATTATTATTCATACCTTCTATACCTAAGGACTCTAATTTGAACATGTTTTCTAATCCTTGCTCTACCTCAGAATTACTTAGTATGTGGCTTAAAGGATTAAAATAAGAATGTACAGGGTTTAAGACTGCATTAACTAAAGTATGGTTAACCTGCAATTGATTTTGATTTTGAACATGAATGTGATTTTGATTTTGAATATGATTTTGAACAACTGATGGTGGATTTGAAACTCTTATTTGATTATTGTATATAAAATTAGTAATATTTCCAAATGGAATAATAGAACCATCTCTTAACTTAAAAGCAGATCCACTCATACATTTAATCAATTCTAGTTGAGGGAAATACTCTATTAAATCGATGCCAATTAAGGCATCCAAATCGAAAAATGAGTTATTAGACTCTTTATAGCCAGAATCAGCCAATTTGTAAGATTTATTTTTTAAATTAATTAGAGCCTGATCTACGAACTTAATCTCATAACTTAATTTAAGATCCTCATCAACCAAAAGAGGAAGGGTGAAACAAGACTGGTCCATATATACATCAAGAACAGTCTCTTTCAAAGTGCGGGTGCTAATACCTAAATAAGTTTTTATATCGTATTGAGTGCTTTGATGATTCTCTACAGATATATTGAGTTTGTCCAGCACTCTTTTAGAAAGGTAGGACCTCTGTGAGCCACAGTCGACTAGGCATCGAACTGAAGCCGAAACTTTACCTCTACCAATCCTTATAGTAATTGATGGCAACAAATATAAATTGTTGGTGCTTTGACTAAAACTAAGACATACATTTGTGAGGGTGGAACTTTTCCTTTGCTTACAAAGAGCTGTAATATGACTTCTTTTATTGCAAACTTGGCAACTAAAAGAAAGTTGCTCCTCAAGTCCAGGACAGTGATCTGCAGTATGTTTAGTACTTGAACATTTGGGGCATAGATTTATTTCATTACACCTTTTAATTCTTAACTCATAGGTTTGATAAACATTGCAATTGGTCATCACATGACCTTGTGATGAACAAAACTTACATGATTTTGAATAACCTTTGATTTTAGAAGTGGAAGAATCAATACTATGAGAAGCTTCATTTCCACTAACTTCATTAGTATGAGTTTTGAAATTTTGCAAAGCAGAATTAGAATCAGGCCTATTAGATTTTAAGGACTCATTCGTCCTTTGATTTTCATTATTTTTAAATTTAAAATTAGTTTTATCCGAAGTATTTATATTTTTAAATTTTGAATAAGTATTATGGGGAGGGACTTGATTGAAATTTTGACTTTTATTATGATTTGACGTTTTAACAATATTTTTGATAACTTCATTATAACTATCGAATATTTGATTCAAATCAGGGTAATTGGTATTCAACTTGCGAGTAATTTCTTTGACTACCACATTAGGTAATTTTGATAAAACTATGTGGCTAAGTACTACTAATCCAGTAGCCTCCTCAAGATATTTGAGGTTATAACTCTCAAGTTCATATATTAATGTCCTGATATCATTTAAGTAAACCCTAGTCGCATTATATGTTGGGTCAAATACTGGTTTTAAAGATATGATTTTTTTAATAATTTCATCAATGATGAATTTTTCGTCTAAAAACTCTTTATCTAGAAGTTCAAGAGCTTTATTATAATTATTATCACTAATAGAAAGATTCTGAATTAGGGAGTACGCATATCCCTTTAATTTATTTTTTAAGCAATGAAGTTTAATGGATTCACTTAAATTTTTTTGTAAATCTAAGGAGCTCTTAAATTTTGAAATGAAGGTTTTATAAGCAAACTTATCAGTTTCATTGCCCTCAAAGAACAGATTCACTTAGATGAGAGCAAGTATTTTTTTGAGGGGTTGAATTTTGTTCCCCTTTAAATTTTAATTCACTTAATTTTGATTTAATCGAGCATTGGTACTGAATCTGACTACACAACTCCTTATTATGAAACTCAGGAATGAGGGAGTCAACCTCATTATCATTATATATTTTTATTATATTTGTATCCTTTTGTTTAATATCTTTTAACAAGGACTCTACTTCCTCTACAAGATCCTTTACATAAACTGCATCTTTATCTTTATTATTATCTGTAGGCCTATTCTCTATCTGACTAAGATAAATATCTACTTGTGCCTTGAGGGATGAAATGGCTTGAACTATAGGCTTTGATTTTTTATTAACTTTATCATGAAGGGCTTGTATCTCTGGGTCAGACATTTTCGCTGAAATTTGGCTAGAATGACCCAAGGACAAATGAAACCTTGAAGAAAGATGAAATAATGAAAGATAGCCTATCACCAAGCCAAATTATTTGATTTGAATTTTGAAAAGGTCTATTAGAAAAAAAAAAAAAACAAAATTTGAAGTTGAAAGTGATCTAGGCCTATAATGCCTAACTTTGAAATTGAATTTTTTGAGGAAAAATGAGATATGGCCTACCACCAGGACAAATTATTTGATTTGAATTTTTAAAGGGTTTAGAAGACCACACACACACACAAAAAAACAAATTTTGAGGTTGAAAATGACCTAGGCCTAAGTTTGAGCTTGAATTTTTTAGGAAATCACTGTAATGGAAGGGTTAGGCAATGATGCATTGCTTACCTAACTCTCATACCAAATTTTGAATTAATTACACTAAGACTAACTAAACTTAGGACAAAACACCAATAGGCTAGTCTCGATAGGCCCATGTGGCTTCACCGTCTCTATTATTTTCTTATGTTCAAATAAACCTTAATTTTAAATGATTTTGACCTAATAATAGCCTACACAAAATATCGAAACTGCTATAAGCTTCGGAGATAGTTTGATTGTAATTTGCAATTGATAGGCACGAGTTATCAAGAACTTGCAACAAATCCGTTCGTTAAGACCAATATAGATTACACAATTGACGAAAATTTAATCTAAAGCAGATTAAATTAATTACAAAAAAAATCTTTGAAAGATATAAGGTTTTAAAAGGTGATATATAAGTACAATTGAATCTAAATTAGCCTTACCTGAATTTGTTGTTTCAAAGAATTTTTTGCTCTTTGAATAAGATCTTGATAGTCCATAGATAACTCTGCCTTATGGTTTTAGTAATCTATCACTTAAAATCTTAGTTAGGGTAAATTTGATTGGTGAGAAGGTAAAGAGAATAGAGATAGGTTGATAGTGAAAATATTTGAAAAGAAATGAAGAAATTTACCTCTATACCCTTTTACATTTTGATTTTTAACTTTGATTACACAAACACGACTAAATAGTACCGCCTTTGAATTAGAAGTGGTTCCACAATTGTCGCAAGACAATGTGATTTTTAGTGAAATTTAGTGAAAAATGGATACCACATGTAGACAAAATATAAATTCCGCTAAAACTAAATAAAAGATACTTTATATACCTAATAGTTTTTAAATCCTAAAATAAAATACTATATCCTAAAATAAAATACTAAAATGAGCAAAATAGAAGATATATATATGTGAAAGTATATAATAGTTTTTATACTCTTACTTGTTTCCCTCACAGCCCCTTGGGCTATCCGGTGCCTCTTCCTGCATGGGTCTTCAGTCCACCTCACACTTCTTCCCCGTGGATGAGGGTACAGGCTAAAAACCGGTCCTTTCGCTTGCCTTGATCAGACAGCCACTTGTAGGGGCCCAAACCTTGATAACCAGAGGGAGGCTGTTCGCACTCCTTGGAAAGGATCTCAGGCTCTGACGAGATTATGTAGGTTCCGTGCAGTAAACGTGGAGGTAAACTGACTTAGAATTGCGGAGTAAGCCTTTCCACAGCCATTATCCACAGCTTCCACCATGGGGTCCCAAGTTGTGGTTCACCAGACCGTTAAAGAGGAAGTATCATTCTCTTTATAAACATGTCTTCCATTCGAACTCTTGATTACTTTTATTTTCATTTTTATTGTTATAACTTTTCATTTATTCAGAAGAAGTCTGAGGTTTAATTTTTATGAAACTGGCTCTTGAAGAAAAAACGTTATTAAATCAAGGCGAGTACAACAACAACAACAACAACAACAACAACAACAACAACAACAACAACAACAACAACAACAACAATTGCCATCAGTCGGGTTCCCAGCCTGACCCCACCTCGGTTCCTTCTACTTCTAGACCAGCAGGTGTTTCCGCTTTTATTCCTTCTACTACACCTGAAAGTTCTCTGCATAACCTCAGCGATTCTTCGTCTGGTATGCCCTTGACACCCCAGGTGCCCAAACGGTCGTAGCAATCTCGAAAGGGAGCCACCGTCATAGTCGTTCTCATTTGTTTTCTTCAAATGCTGCTCCCTCTCTGGGAATGCCAGTTGACACATCATTCCCGATATATTATTTATTGCGATCCACCACCTCCAAAACTCTTACTGAGCAAAGAACCATTATTCTTAGCGATGTACTTGAAAAAGCTTTAGGAGTTGAAGACCCCCAGTCACATTAATGAGAAATGAGTCCCTTCTCGTTCAAGCTACTACCCGGAATCAAAGTTCCATCTTGTCATCCTTAAAGTCTCTCGGAAACATCCCTCTTATTTCTACTCCTGATGAAATAAGAAACACATTCAAATGCACTATTTATTCTTTAGAACAGAAAAACGAAGATATTGCTGTCATTTTAAGAAATTTCCAGCAGAAAAGATTTCCCGTTACATTTCTCCTTCGTCGGGACTCGCCTGATACCCCAAATCCTCGTTTACTGTTAACCTTTAGCACCCCTTATCTACCTTCAAAGGTGAAAATATGGTTTACAAGCTACAGTGTTCTTACGTTTATTCCCAGATCCAGACGTTGCTTTAAATGTCAGCGGTTTGGTCATCCCCGAAAATACTGCAGGGACCGCATGACATATGCCCAGTCTGCGGAGAAGAATTTCACATTTCCTGTGAAAACACACCACACTGAAACTGTGGAGGACCCCACAGTGTCTCTTCCTTAAAATGCCCGTTTTACCTGTTTGAACAGGAGGATTTGGAGTTATGTAACATACAAAAATTAAGCAGGAGAGATGCCATTCACCAGCTCAAAGACAAATATTCCACAAGACAAAGGCAATCTTATGCTACAATTACAGCAGCCCACCTGCCTCCGCGTGTTAATCCACTAACATAACTCCATTCCAGTAGAACTCTTCCCCTAAATTTTAGCTAAACTCAAGCAGTTACTGCATCCTGCCCTCTTGCATTGCCTCCTAAAAACTAACAATGAAGCTAAGTTAATTCATCCAATACAAAGCTTGGAGAGCATCTACTGCCAAGACACTCTGTCTTATACCCTCCCGATGAGTTAGCCAAACTCACGTAAGAGGCCTGAATCTATGTCCTCTAATCTGTCTCCTACCGTTACTCAATTTCTTGAAAAGATGTTCCTAAACACAAAGAAAAGATTAATCACCAAGCTAAAGATTATTCGCTAAAATACTAAACATCTGAATTTCTAAAGCAAAACACACTGACCCCAGTTGTAAAAATTGCAACTCAAAAGAGACTTCGTTTTAAGTCTATTCCAGAGACAAAAGCAGCGACTTCAGTTGATTATACCCAAACCATCACAACTATTGAAAAACCCACCAACCAACTCTCTGATAGCTTGCAGGATTATTCTAGCTCTTCTGAATCCTCCTATAACTCTTCTTCCAAATTTCCTACCTCAGCACTCCCTAAAGGATTCTATGCCCTAGCTGATGCAAAGGATCACAGTTCCCAAATGGAACCTGATGAGACGACCCATTCCTCTCTAATGCTTCTTGCGCTTCCAAGAGAGATGAATGAAAAGCCACTCAACGCAAACACCGCAAGCACTAAATGCGTTCTAATTCTGTTGGTGGCACGAAAGGGGACCCAGAGGTCTTCCATCTTAACTCAAATTGTCCAGTTTTCCAAAATCACCCACCTGATGGCTCACTGACAAAGTCTATAGCTTCAGACCTCCGTAACCCAACGGATCCTATATTTGATCCCAATATCGCAACTCCAACTTTTTTACAAAAAGTGACACTTTTCCGGTGTCAAATATTTACACTGACTCCATGAAAACATTCCCATATTTTCCACCCATTTCTAAATCTGCTTGCTTGGCAGATGTTGATATCGCTTCCATTCCTAAACATGAGCATTTTGGTTGCTCTTCCAACAACCAACCAAGTCCACACAATAAGATGGACTTGGTTGAACTCAACTTAAAAAGATGAAATAAATTACAGAGTACATAACTGATGTAGGAGGCAGAGACAGATCGACTATTGCATGGAGTTAGATGGGGGTTGAAGATGGCGTCGAAATTGAGTACTGCGGTGCTTGAATCAAAACTTGCATTCAACTTATCTAATGTATGGTCTATCAAACCTTGTACAAGGATACCTACAGAGTTCGAATTCATAGAGTTTGACATTTTATTTATACTGAAACATTTTTTTATATAGAAAGCCTGTTTCATTATTAAAGTTTTTTGAAAAACATTTTATGTATTTATGAAAAAGAATTTTTTTACAAAAACATGTTTTTTATTGACCTTAAAGCAGCAAAGCAGTAAAGCAATAGCGCAAACAGCCAGCCCTTCAGGCCCCTTCCCACCCGGCTATGCTCTACTGCTTCACGTTCTATTAGAACACATTTCGTGAAAATAATTTCATAATAATAATAATAATAATAATAATAATAATAATAATAATAATAATAATAATAATAATAATAATAATAATAATAATAATAATAATAATAATAATAATAATAATAATAATAATAATAATAATAATAATGATAATAATAATAATAAAAGTCACTTTTAATGTTTAATTATTTAATATTCGTTTGAATCTTTTCTGAAAAAATGTCGTTCACAAAAGTTTAAATAAAAAGTTTAAGTTAAATAAAAGTTTAGATTGCCCGCAAATTTTAACATTGGATTTCATTACTATAAATTTGGGATATACTATGATTCACCTACCAACAACAAGTTAAAAGTACTTTAGCATTGAGCAAACACATTGCGCATGGATTACTCCATGCTATAAAAACGTTTTCGGGTTTTTCACTTTTTCATTTCGTTTCTAGAAGGCTGAAACTGAAAACTAAAAATTAAAGGTGAGGTATTCGACTGACAAAAATAAAGTTATAGTCGTAATCACACTTGGTCATAAAAGCTCTTGGCAATAGTGTATGTGAGTTTAGTTTTAAAAAATGCCTAATCAAAATGCTTTGTAAGGGCAGTTTTCCATTTGTGCATTTGTGCTAACGCTCGATAAGAAGCATGCCTAACCAATTTTAGCTACGAGATTCGGGCACTAATCGACGATTGTTTTACAAAAATTTGATCACGTGTTGTCTAATGGAGCCACATAGTTTTGGAAGAAAACAGAAAGATAAAAAAAGTTAACCAAATGGTTTTACTACAAAATAATGGATCAAGCTATGGTGATGGTAGCTTTATCTGATGTTAGAAGCAATATAGAGTTTAAAAGCAAATTCGATGAATGAAGACATGCATCAAATCAACGAACTACTACCGCGCAATCATTGTTCTACTATTTTTTTTCGTAGCGTATTCCTAAAAGTGCGTAAGCACGGGGAAGAGCAAATCCTTACAGAATTTTGAGAAATTACTACGTTTCGTTAGCATTTTTACTGTAAATTTTTGCTAAATATTGACATAAGTCGAACTGACTTTTTTAGCATTTCGCCCTAAATTCGTTAGCAAAAGGCTCTAAATGCAGATAGAAACGGCCTTAGTAAACATACAGTATAGCCCGTAATGGAGATTGGTAGGCTAATAACATGGGAATTGTGTGGAAGCTACACGTAATGTAAAAACCGATTTGGTAAAGAGTAGACCAGAGGGCGCATCACACCTGATGTTTTTTGTTGAAAATCGCAGGATATACTTAAAAAAAAAAAAAAAAAAGATAGTAATTACTGCAGAATATATTACATTTACTGCAATAATAAATGTTGCAACTGCTTAGGAAAAAAATTGCCTCTCAAAAGTCTGTGAAACTCATAGACTTTTAAATTTTGATCCATCCAGGTGGTCTATTTTCAGGCCCTCTAGTTCAGGTTTTATGATTAAGTTTTGTTAGGTATATACACAGAGAAATTCTATGTATACGTGGGCGGGTTGACTGGCCCGCCTTTTTTTAGCAGGGTGATTCGGTCCACTCAAAAAAAAAAAAATATATATATAAATTTTTTTTTTTAATCTCGATTGCATGGCCACGCGCGTAGTACTACAAGTTTATTTAGATTATCTTTAATTATGTGTGCTGTTGTTAATATTTTAAAAAATATAAACAGTTGTGTGTGTTATCAATGCCCTTCAATAGGAATTTCACTTTTGAAAAAATAAGTTTTTTTAACTGGTTATAAAATGAAAAATGTGAATGAAATTTTAGATAACATCAGAGTGTATACAGTTGAGTATGTGAGCTTTAAACTGTCAAAGTAAATTTTTGTTCAAACAGTACTAGTAGCTAAATCACGGGGTCCTAACTTGTTTCCAATTCACCTGCAGGGTAAAATCATAATGCGAAGGTGAATCTAGTACCACAATTATTCAAATTCCATTTTATGTATCAATAATTGACATTTTGTATTTTAGCGAGTATATTCTATATTGTTGAAATATATATAAGGAAACTCCATTATATTAATAGTGTAAAAAATGAATATATAAAATATGAATATATTAATCACTATTGAAAATTATCGGAATTCCGAAGTAATGAGAGTCCAAAATTTTTGTTCCATGAGATGGTGACAATGGCACCAGCCCTATTTTATTATTTTTTCTAATTGATTCTTAGTAAGTCTAATTGATGTTTATTTAGAATCCTTATAATACTAATAAATTTAATAAGTTTGAGAATAATAAGTGAATAAGTGATAAATTAAAATATATGAATTTATACACTGAATAGAGATTGATTACAGGATGGCCCTGTATTGCACCCTCAATTGGTGTGTTCGTATTCACTCCCTCCTAATGAGGAGCGTTCTAATATGTATGCATAGTAGTTGTTAAACCTTTTATATTAATATAGCTTTTATTATTTAGGAGCATTACATCTAAGGTTTTTCTTCTGGTCGGCTTATGTAGTCCTTAACGTATAGGGTGCCTTGGATTTTCAGAAAAAAAAAAATTCTTAAAGCAATAGCTATTATGAATTCAGTGATATCTAAGTTATACCTAAAGTGGGATCCATAGTCAGCCCTCTACCCTTACATTTAGAGCACTAGATCCCCTTATTTTATTATACATTATCCGTGAAACTTCAGTATGATCACTTAATCAAATTTCTTATTCCCTTGCATTACACAACAAGATAACTAGGATGGGCCCTGTTAATATCTGAGGCAATCAAGAAGCACCACTTGAATTTTTAATTTTAATTTTTGTTTTAAATGTATTAAGAAGCCTATTAATGGCCGGAAAATGTTTACCAACTTTTGACAGAGCAGTAAATGTATCCTTGATCCTAAGATACGAGAACTTAAAAATATCCTCACTTTAATACGAATCAATCTTCACTATTCTTCCTATTATCTAATGTGAGTTGAGGATGGGTGATGCGTGTATATTATGGCCTGCTGTATTTTAAGATGTTATTGAATTTTACTGATTTTTAATATAGAATCCAATGATGGATTTTTAACGGATAACTTGAGACTAGTAAGCTTTTCACTAAGGAGACTGCTTGATGTCTTTTCACTAATACATCGACTATCTTATTTTTTTAGAAGAATAAATTTTATGTAACTTTGAAGAAAGTTTATTTTTTGAAAACAGATGTTTAATTGTATTATTTAAATGAAATGTTTCCATTGATGTTTTTTTTGAAAATCTCCGGTTCTTTAGTAATTGGCCTTAATATAAAAGAATAAGGCAAAACCGTCAATTATGCTTTTTTTAATTTATTCATAAGATTCATAAGATATTGAATAGATCATTTGTACATAGAGTAAATCATAATAAGAATCCCATCCAATACCTGTGATCCATATAGCTATAGAAGTGGTAGTAGTTATGATAGAATGATGAGTTTATTTTATATCTAGATGTTCAAACAAAAAAAATTTGTAAAACTATTAGTAAATATATATGATTAATAGATAATATAATATGAGTAAATAATAATATCAATAGACCTGTATTTAAGTTATAAAAAATTTTATTTGATACCTATTAAATGCCTCAATATAATTCAGCATCCAATAGAATCAAGTATTATAAGATATAACTGGTATATTAAGGTAGATAGATATCCTAGATTATGGAGTGTATATAGTTAGGTAAATATATGTATATGTTTATGTATAAATTTATTAATTATTATAATGAATTTAATACTTAGATTATTAGTTAGTATAATGTAAAAAAAGTTATATAACAATTTTATATATGCTAGATAAATAAGAGTCGCAGAGGATTTGTCACCCCCGATTTTATTTTAAAAAATCATTAGTATAATACACTAAAAAAAATAATGAAATAAAGAAATATGAAAACAAAATTCAGCGGTCCCTTTTAGGTAAAAAGAAAAAGCCTTAGCCTTTATTAAAACTCCACATAGATTTTCCCTCATTTTGAATCCATCTATAGAAGGATAGTGCCTCGTATATCATCCTCTAGATCATGTTATGATAAGTTTTCTATAGGTATAATGCACTAGAACATAACCTCCTGTATATTAACAGAATGATTATCATAACTGACACTGAGGAATGGCCGCGAAAATGGGAATGAGCAAAACGCCTACAGGGTAATTTATTGGTGATAATAGAGCCTGATGGTAAAATTTTAAACGTTTGAGTGTGATTAAGTCGTTCCATCCAAGACTCGAATAATACCGCTTCTAAAGTTTTTTTTAAGCGTCATATTTCATTTTCAGCGCTATATATATCTTTAATATATTTTTTTTTATAAGTAAATCCTGAATAAAGAAACTTAAGTATAGAATTTTTCTTTTGTACATTTATTTCCATAAGAGGACAGGTCCGAATAAACATTTTTTCACTATGTTCATTTATTTAATTAACTTAATATATCTAATACTTATGGATAATTTCATTTAAATATATAAAAAATTAATAAATTTAATGTTATCAAACTGAAAGGCTGCGAAGTCAGGCAACCGTCCACTATGAGTTGAAGCGATTAAAGAGAATTAAAAATAGAAAAAAATCCCAATTAATTGAATATATCAATATAAAGATATCAACCTTTTGTGAGGAAAAGAAAAAGTACTTATCAATGCTGTAGGTACAGAGGCTTAAATTTATAATTATATTTTAAGACACCTTATTAGTTATAAATATGTAGGGTAAATGTAATAATATTCTTGAAATAATTTAATGTAAATAAATAAATATTTGATATTAACTATATTCGTAGGGTGTTTTATATTTATGTGCATTAGTAATTGGAATTGCTCTTAGATCTTTTTAAGACATCCTTAGCTTGTCGAGCAGTCGCAACTATAGTGAATTTATCGTATGTCATAATGGAGTAATTAATAGTAAAAACAGTCAAACATATTGTTGTAAGTATATAAATTCAAAGCAGTAAGTATATACAATGAAGTTCCTAATGTTTAAATTTAAACTTAATAAATACTCAATTAATTGAATAGTGTATTATATACTATGTATCAGAGGTTCTAGTCATCATACCTTCTTTCGAATCACAGATCCAATAAACATATATAAGACACCTACATTGTTGTTATACGGGACTGTTTATTAACTCGGCACCGCAGTGGCTCCAGCAACGGTGCCGGAACCAACTCATCAGATTCCTATAACCAAGTCTTTCTAGAAACTTAACTCTGATACACTATGCAAATTTCAACTTTCTACGTCAATATTTAATTTTGCTAAGGGGGTGGGTCCCCCTTCGGGGGGGCCCGCAGGCGTAATTTCGATATTACACTGCGGTTACCTCAGTCAGGTAACCATCCCCAAATTTTAGCACGATACGATTAAGTGTTCGGAGTCGGAGGCAGGCCAGCAAAGCCAGCTCTCAACGTCGGAGTCGGAACCGGATGCGAAGGCGCGGCCCACGGCGAGAACGCAAACGTCGGAGTGCGTAAAAAAAAACGTATCCCTTACAGGGATCGTTTTTTCGACTCAGATTCGATTGGTCCTTCGGAAATCGAATCTTCGACGTAATAATAATAATAATAATGTGTATGTGTATGCGCACGCTCACTCAGTCTGTGTCTGTCGGTCAAACAGACCTTTGGTCTGTTTGACCTCCAGGTGCTCGGGTTCGCTCAAACGTCTCGTTAGGCTTCTAAACTCACCGATTGCTGATCAGCGCCACAAGGGCGTAAGCGCAATTTAAGTCCTCCCTCGGGGGTGACCCCCCTCGATATACATCCTACAGACTTGGAAAATTACACGGATTCGAGCTTATCCATATTGAGGACTATATTCTCAAGTTCAGACCTATATTCTTCTATTCCTTCAATACAGGAAAAGGCTGTCTCGGTCAAACTGTCCAGTTACTACTAACCTACTTTCTGCGTTTCGTTAGAGGTTACTAAGAGCAATGTGGTAGTTGGGTTCGAGTCCTGCTACCAACATATGTCTTTCCTAGATGCTCATGCATGACTCGGATTTCTGGATGCGTGTTGAGGCGGGGCGCCACCCACATCTGACGTAAAGCAGTAAAACCGTGAAATATAGCCTATGGAGGGGGGAGGTATAGGGAGGGGTGGGGTATATATATATATTGTATATATATGATTCGAGGGGTGGGAGGTATATGAAAATGAGGGTGTATATATATATAGGCTGAACTGGAGATTTAGTATATGTGCAGTATATATGATCATAATATATATATAAAAAAACTTAATATATATATATATTTAATATATATATATATATATATATACTAATATATATATATATTATATAGGGGGGGATGAGTAGTATATATAATAGTATATAAATATGGGGAGGATATATATATATACTATCTAATATATATATATATATATATTTTATATTATAAGGAGTGAGTATATATATATAGGGTTTATATATGTATATACATTAATAATAATATGTCAGTGGCTTATTCTCCAGACAAATTTTCGGTGTGTGGGCCAAACAATGGTGAAAAGGCGGGGTCGTTGTAGGTGTGTAGTGAGTTATATATATATATATATAGAATATATGAATTAGTAGTAAATATATCTTTTTATATGGATGTATATATATATATATATATATATTATTATATATGATAGATGGATAATATTAATGGTGTTAGGGGTGGAGGGTGGGTGCGAGTGGACATGTGTGTTAAATCCTAAGAAAAGGGGTATGTGGGAATTATGATTTGAATACTAAATCATCTTACCTAAATTGGTTATAACAACCTCTGGACAGGAGAATGAGCGAAGGTCCGAAGGTCATTTAGGTGGAGGGTGTAAGAACATACGAATTCTTTCCATTAGATTTTATTTCAGACATAGTGTCGATTCGGTATGTAGGAGGGAAAGAGACATAGAGCCGAGGATAAAAGTCTAATTCTACTCTTGTTCATTATTCATCACAGAATTGTCTATCAGGTGACATAATATTGACAAAGACAAATGTTCCTATTACCTCTGAAAAAGCTTCGTCATTATCTATATCTGTATATAATATCATGTAATAATATACGTACTCGTGAGTTGATATAAAGTTGCCTAGTATTATTGCAAATACTATGTTAAATATTTGTGATTATATATATTAGTGTAATCTAGCGATAAACTAAGAACTTATATAGTCCAATCGTATAATAGTCAGGTTTATTGTTTGGGTCGACCTTGATGCTAGTTGATTGTCCATTTCATACATTCTCATATAATATATATCTATATATAGACCATAATTATATATGTTGATTTAGTAACTATATAATATATACATATAATTTACTTATTTTGAGGTCAGTTTACTCAGAAGATCTCCTTGAATTAAAATTTGATATAACAATATCTTTTTCTTTTACTCATTTTTGAGCCACATTTCACCCGTGTGGTATTGACAACTGACAAGGAATTTTAAAAACCTCTCTATCTTTTGTGCTTATATTATTAAATCATCCAAATAAATGGTATATAATAAATGTATAGTATTGATGCGAACTGAGCAAAATATGTTCAAAGTTAGTAAGTAATATGGAATTTTAAATATATAGATTACTATGTTAATTTTTTTTATTTTTTTAATATTCTTAGGTTACAGCAATATTTCTAAATTAACTTATACTAGTTGAGATGTGCAGATTTTTTACTATTAACAACATTTCTTCTAAAAATTCAAGCTGAAGTTCTTAATGTTGCATTTATTATTTATATTATTATTCATGATGATTATGAGCTTCATTT
>JABUQX010134436.1:22500-28693 GCA_015478945.1 Trachelipus rathkii | reverse complement strand
TATTATTATTATTATTATTATTATTATTATTATTATTTTTATTATTATTATATTATTATTATTATTATTATTATTATTCATTATTATTATTATTATTATTATTATTATTATTATTATTACTATTATTATTATTATTACTTTAATTATTATTATTATTATTATTATTATTATTATTATTATTATTATTATTATTATTATTATTATTATTATTATTATTATTATTATTATTATTATTACGCTAGTTATTATCATTATTATTTTTATTATTAAAAATAGTTTTTATTACTTTTATTATTATTATTATTATTATTATTATTATTATTATTATTATTATTATTATTATTATTATTATTATTATTATTATTATTATTATTATTATTATTATAATACTCCAGCAAGTCTTGTTCTTTTAACGTCCGATTTAAAAGACTTAACCCCTTCCTTGAGGAATTCAGAGAATTTAAGTCACCAAGCTCCTCCCCCAGTTGTAACCCTGTTTCCATGGCAATTTCTTTTGGCCACGCCCACTCCCCATTTTCTATACAAGCCAATTGCAATTGAAATTCCTCAGCCTCCATGATCTTATCTCTTTCGTCAGCCAATTCTGTCAAAATTATCGCCAATTTATTTTTAGCCTTAGAGACCAATTTAAACTCAACGTCAAAATTTGCAATGGCATTCAATAAATTTATCTCCCGAATATTATGCACCCTTGTTGCACTCTTTTTTGTATAGGCTGTGATCAATCCACTGTTGCTGGTACAGATATTGACTCTCCTATTTGCAATTAAGTAAGCATATTTTTGCAGACTGTTGTTGACGCATAAAAGTTCCTTAACCAACTGTGGTAGTGCCGACTCCACCTCAGTTAGTATGGTACTATACAGAGCGAAAACCTTCGTCTGATCATTCTCTTCTCCCATCAGAGCACTGGCTATAGTGAGCTCGCTCACCTTTGTGTATAATAGTAACTCAGTTTTTTCATCAGGGAACGACAACAGGGTGGCGCTTACCATCGCCGCTTTAGCTTCCCTAAATGCCCGCTCGGCTTCCACCCCCCAGGAAATCTTTTTATTGGAGGCGGGTTTTCCCTTCAACATTTTCGTTAGGGGTTGCAACAATTGAGCCGCCCCGACTATGTTAATTCGGCAGAAGTTATATAGACCGAGAAATGCCCTAAGTTGTTTGATAGTTGTTGGCTTTGCAACATTCACTACTGCATTGATTTTCTCCTTGTTAGGCCTAACTCCCTTCTCGCTAATGTTGAAACCTAAAAAATCTATTTCTCCGACTGCAAGCAAACATTTTTTGGGGTTCATATAAATTTTCATATACTTTAATCTCTCTAAAACCTTCTCCAACATTGCAACATGCTCTTCAAGGGTCGAACTGGCAATTAATATGTCATCTAAATAAACAAAAACGTTTTTTAAATCTCCAAGCAAGATCGACATGAGACGCTGAAAGGCACTAGATGAACACTTGTGTCCTTGTATTAAATAGTTAAAACTGTAGTTACCAAAAGGACAAGTAATAGTGAAATATTTCTTTGTTTCCTCGCTGACTGGCACGTTATAGTAAGCCTGCCGGAGATCGAGCCGCGTTAGCAACTTGCAATGTTGCAATTGCAAGATGATATCCTTAATCTTAGGCAGAGTAAAATTGTCAGAGGTGGATCTTTGGTTTAATAAACGCAGATCAACGACCAAACGAATCCTACCATCCGACTTTGGCAAGAAGCTAGCCGGAAAACCCCAATCGCTTTTCCCCCGCGAAATGACCCCCGAATTTAATAATTTATTGATTTCCTCCTTGGCTCCCTCAAAAAGATGTGGGGCTATGCTTCTACTCCTTAACTGTATCGGCGTGCCACTAACTTCAACATGGTATGGATAATTTTCCGCCAAATAACATTCTTCTCTCTCCCTTCCCCCCTCATCAATATTGCAATCTTCACCCCCCTTCCAATAGTACAATTTTTAGCCCTCCCTCCCCTATAGTTTCGTTACCATCGGGTTGTGAATGAGCAGCAAAATCGTTCTCACAGCTGTTAAAATAAGCCCCGCCCCGCTTTCTTCGGTACCTTGCACATATAAACCGCCATCTAGTAAGCTGTTCATTCTTTAAATTTAAATTAGGTGCTTCATAAGGATTTAAGAACAAGACTTGGTATTTCTTAATCAAATCGTTAATTAATTCATATTCGCAAAGCGGTATATTTAAAGAGACAGCGGTTAGAGGGAAGATAGAATTTCGAACATGCTTAGAAAAATCAATAGCTTCATTACTGAGAGAAATACTACGTTTCGTGCTCGGATCTAATAAATAATGGCATCTAAAGTCTATAGTGAACCCGTGTTTTTTGAGAAAAGGCATGCCGAGGACGTTAAATTTAATGTCTGCAGCGTATGCATGCACATCGTAAAGTCTGTCTAAGCCCAAGTCAATTTTAATGACTATTTTATTATAAATATGGATACAGCCTCCATTCGCGGCCCTGGCACTTCCAATCGGGGCCCCCTCCTTATCCAATTCAGAAGCACTTAAAAGGTCGAGGCAACTCCCACAGTCTAGTAAATAAGTCTCATTATTAAGTCTATCAGATATATAATACAATTTGTCTGAAATCGTCCTTTTAATTGTTGCAACAACTCCAGTCGAGTTGCCAGATACTCCCACTACAGTATTACTAGATAAGTCACATGCATTATTTCTTAAATTTAATGATCCCACATGCTTATCGGAAGGAGAAAAACCTCCTTCATCCCTAAAACTAATACAATTCATTTTCAAAAAGGGGGTTTCGCCCCCTTCATTAATTACAAACTCATTTTTATCATTATTCATATTAACAAGTATGGATTCACAAATCTGAATCGCCTCTAATCCCTCTTCCTCCCCAGTGACTGAGGTGGGGGAACAGGTTGACTCCGTTGGGGGACAGAGCGACTCATGAGATCGCATGCTCGCTGCTTCAAGAATCACAGCGTTATTATTTTCAATACAATCATAAGAATTTACAAAACCGTTATCGCCATCACTACGGCTATTATTCCTAGTTCTACAATCATTATTATTATTGTTGTTATTATTGTTATTACCCTCATCATGCATTGAGTTACAATTAAAAGTTGAAGAGGACTCTACCCCCACCGACTCAGTGATAAGCGACTTCTGTGGGGGAGAAGGTGACTCACTAGGAATCCCCCCTGTCCTTGATCATTTTTACAAGTCATATTCCTACTCCATTTAAATCTATTAATATAATTAATATTTCCATTATACTCCCGATCATTATAATTACCATTATTACTAAAATGCCTATTACTATTATGGCCATTAAGATTAGCATGCCCATCATTATTATAGAAATTATTATAACCAATACGTGCATCATTATTATAAATATTTTCATTACCATGGTGATTATTATTATAAAAATTGTCCCTATCATAGTTACTGTAATTTCCATTATTATAATTATGACTATAATTTCTACCGTTATTATGATTATCATTATAATAATGCCTTCTACTATAGTTAAAATTAATATTTCCCCGCCCAAAATTCGACTTATTCATACAAAAATTGCAGGGTAAACAATCACAAAGGTTTCTACTCACAAAAGCGTCATTCCCCCACATATTTACCCCCATCTGGCCCGGGAGTCGTCTCACGGAAAAGCCCCTCCATTTCCCTGTTTCGAAATGTTGGAGTTCAGCTGCGGAGGTGGGGGAGTTGCCGGGGGTTGCGAAATTAAGGCGTACATTGGGCAATATCGACCTTCACATCTAAATGATTTATGCAAGAATTTTCTATGGAACCTACAAAGCCCTTCAGTGCTTGGCCCAGCTGCAACGTTGTCATATGTTGATCGGTTGAAATTCCTTCCTCTTGAATTTTGATCATTGTTGGGGGTGGGGGAATTTTTTGAATTCTGACACAGCGTCCTTGCCAGTTCTATCACACTCTTGGCGAGTGACCTCATTTCTTCAGCAGACTTCTCATGAGAGATTATCAGCCGACTTATTTCTCTCTCTTGAGCAGAAGACTCTCTGTTCGGCGGCTTGGTGACTTTCTCTTCTGCTGATCGGACGGCGTTTACAGGTTGCCATTCGGTTCTCCCCCCTCTGGGGGGTTGGCAAGCACCGCTTTGGTGAAAAAACTTATTAAAAATATCGTCGGCGATTTCCACTAATTCATCAAAATCGTGGTTCTTTTCTGTTGTCATGAGGGAGATTTGTAATTGCTGAGGCAATCGTAAGAGAAAGAGTTCTCTAAGAAATTTAGCATCGTTGTCCGTAACTGAATCGAAGCTGGATATTCCGAGCATTTCTTTTATTCTAACTACATAGTCGGATGGAAGCTCTCCCTCCCTCATTCCTGATCGAAAGACTTCTTCTATCTGCGTTCTTAGCGATGGTGCATAGAGTTTCTCTATTACTTTTACTAATTTAGTATAACAATCGTCTTTTAGGGGAAGTTTCAACGAATTTGTAATCTTGCTTGGTAGTTTTGATGCCAATAGTCTTACCCTCTCCCTCGGATCGGTGATTTCATTAAGGTTAAAGATCATGGTCGTCTGTCGAATCCATTCAAGGGCATCAAATTCGTTGAAGAGGGGGATGGCATTGAGGGGGAGACTCTTCTTCCTTTTTTTTCTCCCTAAGAGGGTGGGGGAAAGGTGACTTCTCACCAGGTTTGTTGCTTCATGCTCTTCTTGGGTCTCGCCTTCAGACTCCGTCTCGTATTGCGTCACCTTCTTCATTTACTCCTTCGGTCGGGGGGACTTCTGGGGGAGTGTGATGGGGTCTTGATGATTGAGACCGAGTCACAATAGCCAAGTTGTTCCTCTTAGTTTGAACTCTGGGTGACTTCCTTTTTAGACTTGGCATTTTAACCGTTTTTTTTTTTTTTTTTTTTTTTTTTTTTTTTTTTTTTTTTTTGCTTTGTTTAGGGGAAAGTTTTATGCCTATTGTGATAGGGTTTCTTATTTCACTGCTTTTTTTTTGGGGAGTTTGAACTGTTTTATTTTATTTTATATGTTTTTTGTGTGTGTTTGTGTTTTGATCGGCACTTTTTTTCACTTCACTGATTAAAATTTTGTTTATTATGATTTTGCGTTTGTTTTCACTTCACTTTTGTATATTAGATTTTTGTTTGTTCGAGTCACTCTAAAGGGGCACCATTTCCTTTGTACTAACTTTGAAGAGTTAAGCACAGTGGTATAAAAAGAGTAATTACTTTTTATCTTTATTTCTAAGATTAATTAAATCAAATAGTAAATAATGGTATCAATGTTTAAAACAATTAATAATGCAATCAATCCAATAGGCCAGTTTCACAGTCATTAATAAGATTGGTGAAAGTTAACACAATAAATTTCTACAACCAAAACACAATTTTCCGGCCTTTTAACCAGCCGATGCTTTAACACACCCTCTCTTCTTGTAACGTGAGGTCTTAACTGACTTTTCCTTCATTTGAACTCCATGCACCCTTTTTTTTGAGCGTCATTGTTCCGTGACTCACTCTTACAACAAAGGTGCCGTACAGAAGAGTCGTTAAATATTTTTCTTATATAATACAATTAATAGTTAAAATTTAGTGTACAGATGCATATCTCAAGTATACATAGTTATTATAGTGAGGGTAGGGATTCCTGCCCTCACACATATATATATATATATATATATATATATATTATATATATATATATATGAGTATATATGGATATATATATATATATATATATATATATATATATATATATATATATATATATATATATATATATAAATATAAATAAAAATAAAAATAAAATAAAATACACACACACACACACACACATGATTAATAATACACACACACACACACACACACACACACACACACACACGATAATACACAATAATAATAATAATAATAATAATAATACACACACACACACACACATACATACATAATAATAATAATAATAATAATAAAAATAAAAATAAAAATAAAAATAATTACAAAGAGATACGTTATCAGTAACATGTCGCTGTTATCAGTGATCAAAGGAGCTGAATGATAAGCACGCGCAGAGCGTCGGGAGTATGATATTGTCGCTCAACCTGTCCTGTAACTACTTTATATATATATATATATATATATATATATATATATATATATATATATATATATATATATA
>JABUQX010134436.1:0-15000 GCA_015478945.1 Trachelipus rathkii | reverse complement strand
AGTCCCTAAAGCAGTAAATCAGTAAATCAGTAAATCAAACCACCTAACACTCCCCTCCTTTCCATTCTTGATCTATTGATCTATATATCTATTGTTCTATTGATAACCTATAAAGTCATGTTTTTTATAAACATTACAAAAATAAGTTCTTTGAATAAAATATTATTGTAAAATTTAAATGAATACTAACATATCAAAGTGTTCACATCAATAAAGATAACATAGCATAACTAGACCTAAGAACATAACGTGTCATAGCATACCTAACATACCTTACATAAGAATAAACTGCTAACATTAACAAAGTACCCTACTTAACAACAGTAAAGTAGCTAACATTACTTACAAAACATAATCTATGCACACTTTTTCTAGTATATCTCTAACATATCAATGTTAATTTAGCATTAGCATAGTAATATTTATCAAAAGCTTAACAAAAGTTTAACATAACCTAACAAAACTTAATCTATTCACATTTTTCCAAATATATCTTTAACATGTCAATGTTATGTTACCACTGACAGAGTAATATTTATCAAAGCTCAACAAAAATTTAACACAACCTAACAAAACATAACCTATTCACACCTTTTCAATATGTATATATATATATATATATATATATTATATATATATATATATATATTATGTATATTAATATATATATATATATATATATATTAATTATATATATATATATATATATTCAAAATTCTTACATGACGAATTCTTGTTCATTCATTTTTACAAGTCTTATTTGTATACGATTCTTACAGAGATTATCCGTTTTCTAAAGGCAGAAGACTGACATTTCTATTTTTAAATTTCATTTTCTTTTTATAAGCGCCAACTAAAATATATTTTTTTCCTAAGTTGAAACATGGTTTATTTTGTTTGCTATTTTTAACTTTTTACTTATATTTTCATTTTACATTTATACTTTGTATTAAATATGTTGTTTATTTTAATTATTTATTTATTTTCAAATTTTATTTATTTTAATTTTTTCATTTATTTATTAATTTAATTTTAAAACTTTTCATTTATTTTTAATTTTATTTTATTTTTAATTTTAAAACTTTTAAGTTTTTTTATTAAAGATTATTTTGTTTTAAATTTTTTATTTATTTATTTGAATTTTACTTTAAAATTTTAATTTTATTTTGTATTTTTTTTTAATTTTATTTATTTAAAATAATGTTTTCTTGAAAACTTTTATTTAATTTTACTTTATTTGTTTAAAACAGTTTTGTTTTTACTAAAAATTTCATTCATTTGTATGTTTATTAACGTGTAAAATATTTGCGTTTTTTACAGACCTTAAAGGAGTAAATCAGTAAATCAGTAAATCAGTAAATGAGTAAATCAAACCATCCCTCTCCCTCCCACCCGTCAATGATCTATTGATCAATTGATCTATTGATCTATTGATCTATTGATCTATTGATCTTTTGATCTATTGATTCAAGTAATACTTTTGATATAACTATAACTCCAAGAGAATAAGTTCTTTGAATAAAATATTATTATAAATGTAAACGTTTTATTGACCCCTAAAAGCAGTAAAATCTGTAAAATTCAAGCTGAAAACAAACTACCTACCCCTCCCTTCTCCCGTTCATCTATGTCTATTGATCTTGATCTATTTGATCATTGATTTTATGCCAAATTTTGTAGAAACAACATAAAAATAAGTTTTTCAAATAAAATATTATTGTAAAGTGGAAAATAAAACAAAGTTTTGTTTCTATTTTTAAAGTCTTTATAACATAAGTGCAAACTACATAAGAGTTAAGTGTGTAAATTTTAGCTTTCAAAATATATTTACAAGTTTACTAAAAATAGAAACAATTATTTAAAAAAACAAATGATTAAATTAATACAGTATGCACAACAACACTATCATAGTAATATGTGACAAAACTTAAGTACAATTTACCATGTCCTAAGTATCTATCACTCCATTCGTCGAATAAATGTTAAGATAACAAAGTTTTAACATCGATAAAGCTAACATAACATAAAACTTAACAAAGATTTATCATAACCTAACCTAACTATCACACATACCAATGAATAAATGCTAACATATCAAAGTGTTCACATCAATAAAGCTAACATAACATACCTTACACACGAATAAACTGTTAACAATAACAATGTTTCCTTCTTAACAACATTAAAGTAGCTAACATTACCTATAAAACATAACCTATTCACACTTTTTCAACTATATCTTAACATATCAATGTGTAATTTAACTGACATAGTAATTAGTATCGAAACTTTAACAAATCATCAACCCAACCTAACTATCACACATACCAATGAATAAATGCTATCATATCAAAATGTTCATATCAGTAAAGCTAACATAACATACCTTACATGTCAATAAGCTGTTAACCCTTTGATGCCGATTGAATGATTCCGCTTATAAATAATTTTTTTTTTGTTTTTAATATCTTCATTAGACCTCTAATAAGGCGTTTTGATTTTTTTTTTGATGCCCTATGCCCAAAAATAGGGTGATGCCATACGGCATCTCACGGAGTTAAGTTCGTCGTAACAAATAAACTGCAATTCCTTTTTATTTAAATTTAGACTTTTAGTATTGGATATATATATATTATATTATATTTATATAATATTATATATATAATATGTATTATAATATATAATGATATTATATATATATGATATATATATATATATATAATATATATATATATATATATATATAATATTATATTTATATACTAGTATATATATAATATTTATATATATACATATATATATATAATAGATACCTATTATATATATATATATATATATATATATATATATAGTATATATATATCAATATATATATCAATATAATAGTATATAAATATATATATATATATATTTAATATCTATATATATATATATATAGATATATATATAATATATATATATTATATAGATATATATATATAAATATATATTTAGTATACTACTATATATATATATATATATACTATATATATATATTATACTTATAATATATATAGGTATATATATATAACTATATATAATATATATATATATATATATAATATAGATATCAATACTATATATATATATAATATATATATATATAGTTTATATTAATAATAAATGCTCCGTGACGCGATCATTGAAGTCTAGACCCATAAACCGGTGGAGCGGCTTTCAAAGCAAGCGTGTGGTCAGTCGCAATATCTTAAACTACTTTATTCCTGGATAAACAACCGATACAAACAGTTTCTCTCCCTTGTCAAAACACAAAAACATACGTTCGCATCTTATGCATTATGGTTCATAGTTTTTTTATGCAATGCTTACAGCGTTTCCTTTCTTGACCCCACTAATCTTGTAAATGGTTTACCTCATCAATCCTTACAGACTGCAGGGCGAACAGCAACCAGCTTTCTCTTTTTCGGGGAATTTGTGGGGAATTTGAAGATCTTCCTCTTTTATTAGTTCCGGCACATATTAGCCCAGATGCTATGTCGCCCTTGAAGTTGCATAACTGGTAGAGCTTACCCTTATTAAAGTTTACACGGCGGTATAACAGGTATAACAGCCAGGCGTTTACTACTCTCAAGTCCAGCAGGTAAAAAAATCCTCATGTACCACTTCTTTGATTTAAAATCTGTTCTGTACAATTCAGTTATTATGTCGGACAAATCGACCGCCCCCCATATATTTAGCTTGAACTCATTGGTGGCAAAGGGCAGTGCAATTTCGAATATATTCTATTTCCTTTAGCGTCCCAGTACTCGACGGCAGTCAGTATAGGAGGAAAACTACAGGGTGCTGCATGCCACATGGACCAGTCGATGAGCACAACGGCTGTTCCTATTGGTCGTGTTTTATATATATTTTAAATACTGCAGCTACCTTTATGGCTGTGTTTTTTTAAGATCTTTTTATTATTTTTCTTTTATACAAATTTTCCCCCCTCCCTTAAGGGGGAGGGGGTGGTATCGGAGTTCACCGAACGCGTTTTCGCTTAAAACGCAAGACCCTGCCAGAGCCGGCGCCAGAACCGACACAGCACCGCGCCGCACCCACACTGCACCACGTCGTTCGCATCCTCGTAGTTTCTAATAGCTATCTACCTTCTATGGTCCTTTTATTCCGAAATATTTCCAGTTTATTCACGTAGGATCATGAATGTATTTTTAATATCCGAATGTTATTTTTCATAGACGTCTCAAACAGGTATCCTATCATAGCTACAAGATTCGCTAGGTCCTAATACATTGCCTTATCCAATTGGTTTCAATAATATCCATTAGGGCTTATATATTATGTATATATATATATATATTATCATATATATATATTATATATATACTATCCATATATATATATAGTATATTAATTTATATATTAAGGGTTATATTCTAATTATACTATTATATAGCTATAGTACATATGCCATACTCATACAGTGTACTAGTATATATATATAATATACTAAAGGATAAGTTTGTTTGTTTTTCCATCTAGCTCTGGGTAGGTCTCTTTGAACGTGAGACTCAGAGTTGATACCTCATACACCACCTCTTCATCATACTTTGCACTTCATGTTCCGAGGGTCCGTTAGCAGCGTGATGTAGGGTTTTCACTGATCCACCATATACCCTCCTATGGCTGAGCTCTCGTGTTCTTTCTGGAAGTGGTTTCACAGGTCTCCCCGAAGCGCCTTTGGGTCTCTTAATCTGATAGGTTCGTGGTTCTAGATCAACTTTTCATTTTATTACTACCTACTTAGTCATGTATTTACTATGTTACCATGCGTTGCGACATACATGATATGCAATGCATGCGTTTGCGCCGAGTCTGCATCTTCTATCTTTCTGAAGCGAAAATCAATACCACCCGCAAGGGAAATAACATTAATTGCGGGAATTTAAAAAGTGACCTATACCAGTCACTAACCGAACTGTAACTCGACCCCTAACCACTCTGGCAAATGTATTGAACTTAACAGATTGGGCTCTCTGAATGCCCATTAATATATAAACATTAGTCCTTACATATAAAGGGTTTTATGCATAGCAATCAAATTTTCGAAATAGCTATTCTATATTACCAATTAGAATAAAAGTGCACCTCGATTTTTGTGCATTTATATATATGTATATATTTATAATATATATATATATATTATATATATATATATATATAATATATATAATATAATAATTATAATATATATATATATATATATATAAATTATATTATATATATATATACTATATATATATAATATATATCATATATATATAGTATTTATTAATAATATATAATATATATATTTTTATCTCATTTATCGTTATTATAATTAGGCATTATATCTCATTTAAGGCCAAAATAAGGGTTTTTAGCCCATACATTGCAATATTTAGTTGGTTTGGGTTTGTACATTCAATAATTCCATCTGAGGAGCATCTTGTTCTATATTCCCTGATAGAAAAGTGTTTTCCGTTCCATAGTAGATCATCTTGGATCATTCCCTTATTACACTCATCCATTCTAAAAATAAAAATAAAAAGAAAAATAGTTACATGGTAAACAATTGTATATTATATATTTCAAGACATTATTATATAGTCAATTATATTTCAAATCTATCTAATACTAGTTAAATCACTTACCTAGAACATTGGGGTTCCATTCATTGGTTTTCTGCTTTCCTCACATATACCATAAAATAAAAATGAGTCCTGAGATGAAGGATCGGTATCCAGAGGAGCATTCGGGACGAAGCCCTATAAATGACTCATTCACAATTGATGAATTGAGTACTGGTGTCTACCCCTAGGTTATAAGGGGTATGAGGAATCGATTGGTTATATTATTAAGTTGCTAGGATGCTTCCTAGTATGAGTTTGCTTTTTCTAGCTACCCGATCATGAACAGCCCTAATATTGGTGCCTACCCCTATGTTATAAGGTATGATATTCGAATTGTGAATAAGTTGCTAGACAACTTCCTACTTATGAGTTCAGCCTTTTTCTAGCACTTCTAGGCCCGATAGAATATATATCTAAAGAGTTACACATTTGGGCATGAACGCAAACGTTTCCTAGTCCACATCCCAGATGACCCCGCGCGTAACCGCCACTGCGTGCGTCCGCAGACGCAATATTACCGCGCGAACGAAAATATGATATCAATATAAACTATTCAAAGATATTTCTTTTCAAACTATACTATGAATTCATTCATTTACACAATGACAAATTAAAAAATCAGTTACTTTACATACCTTAAGCAGTAAATCAGTAAATTAATAGAGGGTGCTACCTAGCATCAAAGGATTAGTACCTGTACTGTTTTACTGCTTTAACTCATATGCCTTACCTGCTTTTAACTCATATATTTATTAAACATTACATACCTTAAAGCAGTAATCAGTAAATCAATAGAGGTGTTACCTAGTAACAACAAAGGGATTAGATGCTTTTGTTTTACTGTTTTACTGCTTTAACTCATATGCCTTACTGCTTTAACTCATATATTATTAACATTATGTTCTTTATTTTTTTTATTTTGTTTAATACTTTTTATTATTATTATTTTTATTATTATTTTTATTATATATTTATTTTCTATTTTTGTTTAATACTTTTTTATTTAAAAAAATTGTAATTGTAAGAAAAACACACGCAGTGTGTTTGTCATATAAACATTTATTTATAAAATTGTACGAAATCTATAAAGCGTGATATAGAAATCCATAAATCTATAATATAAGTATTATATATATATATATATATATATATTTATATATAATATATATATAAATATATAAATATATATATATATATATACGATATATATATGATATAATATAATATATATTTATATATATATATAGTATATATATTATAATAATATATAATCTATATAATATATAATATATTATATATAATATATATATATATATATTATATATATATGAAATATATTATATATTATTAATACTATATATTACGAGTTGTTTTAGGGTAGTAAAATCGCGTTTTTTCATTTTAAAGCATTATTGTAAATTAGAAACAATAAAATCAATTGAGCATACAAAATTTTAGAGACATGCAAAGTATATTTACAAGTTTTATTAAAACATTGAACATTATTTTAAAGATAGTGATATTAATTTGAAATAAATACTACATTCACCACCACATAAATTAGAATATAAGGTTGAACAGGGTAAGACATAGTTATTTGATTGCACAACTTAACATTATTTATATTTTAAAAATAAGGCGATATCAATGATCTATTTCAATATAAATTAAGTTCAACGAATTCAATTATGTGAACAGCCATCGTTTTTGCTCTGATAAACAGAAATCCAATGTCCTGCTTGAGGTGATGTGACGAGGCAATTATTAATATGAAGCAGGTATCCCTCTCCAACTTTACAGAGTTTATTTCGTTAATAGCGAACAACCCTAAAAAGCGAGGTAACACCGAATTTATTTCCTCTTCATTCATCTTTAATAATTCAAAGTACGTTGCGTGACATCTGTCAATTTCAATGAGTTGAAGATGCTCAAGATAGACCACTACAGTGATGGTGATTGTAGACTTGATCCAAAAGAGAGACTTAGTCCTAAGGTGCCCTTTTCAAAATTGTTTAATAAGTGCGTTACAAGCTGAAAGGTCGGCTGTGAGATCATAGCATATAGATTACTATCGTTGCGTATTCTCAAGATTTAAGCCTTGTCCCGCCTATCATTACATGATACAGTTATTGGATATTAAGTCGTAAAAAGGAGTGTACAGAGAGATAGGTCTTCCGTGTATAACATTTCCATAATTCACGCGGAGAATCCATCATGTAAACTGATACCCTAAGTTCCGAAAGGTGTGAATTTTAAAGGGCGAGAGACTTTTTATTAATTTCCTGGAGTAGCTTCATGTTCCACAAGTCCCTATTATTACTTTCTTGTGGTAAATTTCCGTTCAACATGTTAGGATATTGATACTCAATAATCCTTGAGTGAAAATAAATATCTTGGTTCAACCCAAGGTACTGCGAGTATTTCAAAAGCCGAATTTTCAATTTCAGAATGACGTGGGTTAATTCACTTTTCTAACATAGAGATAGGCCTCCAACAGTTGTGACAACAGGTTCGTGGGACATACAGCACGTAGCAGTAGGCTTGACTTTTATTTTTAGGCCAATTAGGATTTGATCGCGGTTAAAAGGATTTCTTGTATCTACTATCTACAACGGTAGAATGAGTCTTTTCTTAGAGAGAATCGCCATTTAATCGACCGTAAAATTCATAAGTTTTATTTATATGTGCAGTTTCATCTTTGAAACTATAAAAACCACATGATGTAATATAGTGTTTAGCGCGTCTGAATGATTTAAACAAATGTTCTATTATGCTTCTATAAGGATAATTAGCACTGACGCACCTAGTGAAATTCCGTTAAGATAGACTTCAACCTGGGTGAAGCATATACAGGAAATTTGATTCTGTATATACTATATGTTCATCACCCGAAGGAAGATCTGTACCCTCGGTTTTGTCAATTTCGTTTTACATATAAAAAGCACATTAGAGGGATCTAGGTAACTGAATCAGAAAGTGGCCTGAATATTTAACTCTAGAGAACATCTGTATTGGTTAAATTGCGAATGCATAGATTTAATACTGATAAATTGAGTTGCTTTACGCTAATCTGTGTAGGATTCCATTGAGAAGAGATCCAGTTCACTTCTTACAACAATCAGGACTAGAAGGATGAAGGAGGAAATGCATCTTGTATGCGCGATATCGGGTCAGTTAGTAATGAATACTTTTTCATGAAAAAACCAGCGTTACGATATAAGTACAGTAATTAACACACCTCGTGTATAAAGTTATCAGTTAGTATTAAATAGCAAATACATCAATACATTTTTTCTTTAGAGGGGTTTTCCGCTTAGTCTCTTTTTCTTTATGACAATCTTCTTGGCCCCTCGACCTTGACCCCCGACATTTTACGCCTTATTTTACGCTTAACATCATCCAACATCTCATCTGAAACATCGGCCATACGTCTTTTTAATGCTTCACGAGGATTATTTCCTGCAGCAATATCTTGAAGGTATTTGCAAACCTTGTTCTTATAGCTTTTTTACCTAATACCACACCTTCCTGAGTAGAGGCTTTGCACTTCTCCATAGCTTGGCAAAAAAATCCACCAAGGCCATACCCCCTTCTGCATTTTTGATCCTTCTGAATACCCTTACTTCGTCCATTATTACAGGAGTGTCTTTCTTATATTATCTTTACACTGTGAGAGTATGTTAATGAATGAAAAAAATATATAATTGATTACACCTCTTATATATACTCCGTTATGCTGTAATTACTGCATCTGTTTCTTTCTAATATGAACTTTGCATAACAATGCGCCGTAAGTAAAGGGGAAGGGATTTCCTTCTACATCTTTTATATGCACGCGTACAGAGTCAAAATTTGACCTACTCATATAAGTATTAAACTTAGCAGGGTATCCCACCCATTTCACCAAATACTGTTTAGATTTGCCTTGGCCTTTTGTACCTAAAATTTTTTCTATTTTATATACATTACTTTTAGGATTAATTCGTACTTTCTGTATTTCCTGTTTATAAAATCCACCTTTTATCTTTTCTCCATCTAAATCTTCCAGGTAATATAATTTTAAAACCTTCAGTAGGGAAGCTACGTATATTACAAACTTTAAAAACTTCTGTAGTCCATCCGGCTTCGTATCCTTTTCTGAATCTTTCTTCTGTTCAAGATACTCTTACATAATCGTTTACCTTTATTCCTGAATTTATCTTTAATTTTTCTTACTTTTTTATCCTGTTGTATAACAGGATTATCCAGCTTTAACATTTCTAAAGGCGTTGTCTTCTTTATAGTTCTATGGCTTAAGATCTGTCTTCCTACTACGCTAGATCTTCCAGTATATCAATATATTTAAAAAGTATTCCATTTCAGTAAAATACCTATGCATGCGCTCTTTAAAGTGCGCTGGACTCGTTTCAATCTATAGCCGCTTGGTTTACGGAAATGTATTGTAATAGTACTATCATACTCTTGATTAATTCTTGAAAACGCGTTACCTAAGAATCACCGCCCCTATCTGACCAGAACATTTTTGGCCACCTACATTCCCTTTCTATAATTTCTCTCATTGCATCACTCACAGTCTTAGATTTTTTATCTTTTAATGGCTTTAACCATAAGTATCTAGAGTATACGTCAATAGTAAAAGTATGTATTGAAATCCTTCATTATAAGAACTATATTTAATCATTTCAGTTAAATCTATCTGCCATACACTATCGACCTGTGGAAGCTATAGTTTTTCCTCGTAGGAAATTTTCTTACAGGTTTTGTAGAGTAAATTGCCTCTTCACCCTCTAAATATTTTTTTAACTCTTTTTTCTCAACATTAGGAAACCTTAAAGCAAACCTAGTGAAACCCCCCAAAACTATTTGGTTCCACTCAGATTGAAGTAATACTTATCACCACCTCCTTCGCCTCCATGTTGACTACTGATACATATAAGCTGTTATATATATATATATATATAATATATATACTTATATTATATCAATATATATATATTATATATATATAATATCATAATATATATATAGTATATATAATTTATCACAAAAAGATATAAAAGTCAAAATGTAAGTAATACGCTTCTATAATAATATATTTCATTTAATAACACAAGCATTTTCCTCTTAAATAAATGTATATATACAAATGCATGAAACTAATATATATATTATTATATTATTATATATATTATATATATATTATATATATATATATATATATATATATATATATAGTGAGTAAGTGATTAAATATATATATATATATATATATATATATATATATTAATATTGAAATAATAATAATATTACTATATAATAAATATTATATATATATATATTATGATAATACCTAATTGCGATTTAATCCAGCAATAGGGTTTAGTATAAGGTGTTTCTTGCAGTAGTTCTTCCTCTGGATAACACGTTTTAAATTATTCTGAAGGCGTAAGAAGTACCTCTGAGGCACTTGAAATCAGGTTAAATTTTAAAAAAATTAGATAAAAAGTATATTTTAAAATCAAAAATATAAAAGAAAACAATTTAATAAATATATATGTAATGCAAATAAAGCAGCGGATAAGCAGGTTTGTAAAGCAGTAAAACTCGAGAAGCCTTACTAACACCTGGTTGCCAAGCAACAGCTCTATTGATTTACTGTTTTACTGCTTTAAGTATATGTTTTTAATAAAATTCTCTTCACAATTTTATTAAAATAAAATGTTTAATATATAGCAGACACTCTGTGTTTTTCTTCTTACATTACAATTTTAAAAAAAAGTATTAAAACAAATAAAAAATATAAAAGCAAACATTAATGTTAATAAATATATGAGTAAAGCAGTAAAGGCATAATGAGTTAAGCAGTTAAAACAGTAAAACAAAAGCATATTAATCCCTTTTTATGCTAGCTTTAATGGTAACACCTCATTGATTTACTAGATTTATTGCGTTTAAGGTATTGCTAATTAATAAATATATTGAGTTAAAGCAGTAAAGCATATGAGTTAAAGTGCTCTAGTCTCCAGGCTCAAACACAAAAAGTCACATACTCCACTAATCCTTTGAGTTAAGTAACACCTCTATCGCCATTTACTGATTTATTGTTAGCATATTTTGAGAAGGTATGTCCAAGTGTTTAAGTTAAATATATGAGTTAAAGCAGTAAAGCATTTATTGAGTTCTAAGCAGTAAAACAGTAATAAACGACAAAGCTACTAAATCCCTTGGTGTTTAGGTATAACACCTCTTTATTTGCTCTTTCCCTTTGATCAACTGCTTTAAGGGTATGTAATGTTAAGTCAATATAAGCAGTAAAGCATATGAGATAAAAGCAAAGTAAAGCAGTAAAACAAAGCATACTAATCCCTTTGCTACGAGGTAACACCTCTATTGAAAGTTACTGATTTATTCTTTTAAGGTATTCAATGTTAATAAATATATGGAGTTAAAGCAGTAAACATATGAGTTAAAGCAGTAAAACAGTAAAACAAAGCATACTAATCCCTTTGTGCTAGGGTAACACCTCTATTGATGTATACTTTACTGCTTTAAAGGTACTGTAATGTTAATTAAATATAAAGTTAAAGCAGTAAAAGTCATTTATGAGTTAACGCAGTAAAACAGCTAAAACACAAAAAAAGCGCATACTAATCCCTTTGGATGCTCGGGTTAACACTCTATGGATTTACTTGATTTACTGCTTTAAGGATTGTAATGTTAAAAAATATATGAGTTAAAGCAGTAAAGCAATGAGGTTAAAGCAGTAAAACAGATAAAACAAAAGCATACTAATCCCTTTTGTGCTAGGTAACACCGGTTGGATGGTTCGATTTACTGATTACTGCTTTAAGGTATGAACAGATATGTTTTTAATAAATTTCTACAGTTGTAAGTAAAATGATAAAATGATTCATATACTATTTGTAAATGAAATTCTTTTGTAATAGTTAAGATTGATTCATATTTTTCGTTTCGCGCCGAGCCGCTCTCTCTCTCGGACGCACGCAGCGGCGAGCAGATCTCAGTATTAACGGCTGCGCGCGACGGCGTGTCAATCTGCGGATGCGGGAACTAGGAAAACGTTTTGCTTGCACTGCCCAAATGTGCTAACTCTTTAAGATATATATTCCTATTCGGGCCTAGAAGTCGCTAGGAAAAGGCTCAAAACTCATATAGGGAATGTCAGCGTTTAGCAAACAGTTTAATAATATAACACCAAATCATGAATCAACCATATAACATTATAATAACATAGGGGTACGGACACCCTATACTTATGGCGTTCCTCCATCGACATCAGGAGGAGAGTAGAAAGATAACCATACTAGCAAGCATCCTAGCAACTTATACATATAAACCAATCGATTCCTCAACTTATACCTAGGTGGAGACCACTCAGTAGTGCAATTCATCAATGGTGATGATCATTTATTGGCTTCTCAGCGAACGTCTCCTCTTGGATACCCGCCATCCTTTCTCTCAGTGGACCTCGACATTTTTATCTTTAAGTAAAAGGTGAGTGTCTTTGTGTGTGCTGTGTGCACATGCTCGCTCTGATATATCTGTATGTGTGTGTGTGCGAGTTAATATTATACTGTATATGTTATATATATTGAGGTGTGTATAGGATGATAGCGATTTTTACTCTTCTCTTCTTCTCTTGACGTATAATATATACTATATATATATTATATTATATATATATATAATATATATATTAATATATATAGTATATTATGAAATATATATATATTAATACTTATTATATATATATATAATAATATATACTATAATATAATATATATATATATATATTAATATATATGTGATATATTATATATAATTATATGAGTATAATATCTATATATACTCATCATACCTATCTAATATAATATATAATGGCAAAATCGAGAGATGCAACTTTTCCTAAAATGATAATTTAGAATAGCTTATTTCCAAAATTTTAGTGCTATGCATAAAACCCTTTATATGTAAGGACTTAAATGTTATTATTTAATGGCATTCCAGAAGACCCATCTGTCAAGTGTCAATACATTTGCCAGTGAGTAGTATAGGTGTCGAGTTACAGATTCGGTTAAGCTGACTGGCTATTAGGTTTCACTTTTTTTAAATCTCGCCGCAATTTATTCTATTACCTTTGCGGAGTGGGATAATTCGCTATCAGAAGATAGAAGATGAGATTCGCAAACGTGCATGATGGCACTATACATGTTATTGCGCAATACCACGCATGGTACATATACAATGGCACTATATGTCAGTAGTATTAAATGACAAGATTGTGACCACTCCTATCAAAGAGGACCCAAATGGTTCGGAAATGAAGTACCTTGAAACTTCCTAAGAGGCACCAAGAGCACCATAGAGGATATGGTGGGATCAGTTTTGAAACCCTACTCACGCTACGACCCTCAAGAACAGAAGTGCAAAGTATGTGAAAGGTGGTGATGAGGTATAAACTTCTGAGCTCACGTTCAAAGAGACCTACCAGAGCTAATGAAAAACAAACAAACTTATGCCTTAGTATTATATGGTATATTATTTATATATATATATTAATATTTATATATATATATTATAAATATAATATATATATACTATATATAGTATATTATATATATTATATTATATATATATATATATATATTATATATATATAGATATAATATAATATATATATTATAATATATAATAAAACTATATATATACATAGTATATATATATATATCGTATATATATATATATATATATATATATAATATATATATATATATATATATATTATATTATATATATATATATATAATTATATATATATATATATAATATATATATATATTAATATATATATAATAATTATACATATATATATATTTAAGCCTAATGGATATTATGAAACCAATTGATAAGGCATTGTATTTAGACCTAGCGAGTCTTTGTACTATGATAGATACCTGTTTGTGACGTCATATGAAAAATACATTCGTGGATATTAAAATACATTCATGATCCTACGTGAAATAAACTGAAATATTTCGGAATAAAAAGGACCATGAAAGGTAGATGAGTTATAGAAAAACGAGGATGCGAAACAGCGAAAAAAAGGTCCGACGTGTGGTTGCAGTGGGTTGCAGTTTGTGCGGCGCCGTGCTGTGCGGTTCGGCCGTGGCTCGGATGGTCTTGCGGTTTAAGCTAAAACGTGTTTGGTGAACTCCGAAAGCCAGCCCCCTCCCCCTAGGGAGGGGGGGAAATCCAGCGAAAAAAAAATAAATAAAAAATATTAAAAAAAACACCCATGAAGGTAGCT
>JABUQX010134435.1:15000-17649 GCA_015478945.1 Trachelipus rathkii | reverse complement strand
ACATTTTAATTCCCCAAAAGTAATAGAATTCCATTTAGTGATACGGATAATGACCAAACATGGTGCTGGTATAAGGATGCTTCTAACATTTATATTATCACATTTGCAAAACTATGCTCAAATTCAATAGATTCAGAAGTCCGTACAAGATATTTAATACTCTTGCAAAGCATATCCTCTCATCACTTCACAACTCGGCAGGTGCAAAGCTCGTATAAACTTAACAAATGCAGCATGCGAATGTCAAACACATAAATAATGCAAGACCGGGCACACGCGGAACAGAACGACCGTAATTATGCTAAAAGATGCCGGAACAAAATCCCACCAGCCAAACGCGCGGAGCAACAGAATAAGGGATAAACCGGAGTCTAGGTGGCGCCCCAAAAAGGCTAGGTACGGACCAGGACAACACAACAGCTCTCGGTCCTGGCCCTCCCTGCCGCGTGGGAGCAAGAGACGACGGCGAGGGGGCAAAGCCAAGGAAAGGGAAAAGGTGCCACGAAAGATCAGTAACAGGTGCAGGAGGCACACAGCGGAGTAGGAGAAGGAAACTTGGGGCTAGAACAGCAACGAGCAGAGCAAGCGGCGCCCAGCGGGAAACGGCAAAACCGCACTCACAGAAAAACAACAAAACCACTGATCTTATCCTCGTACTATCGCCATTATTATATTAAATTTAATTAGTATATATATATATATTATATTCTATTTATATAGATATATATTATATATATAATATATTATATATTATATATATATTTTGTTAATATTATTATTTATATAATATATATATTATAGTATAGACTTCTGATTATATATATATCTTATATTATAATATAATAATATATATATATATATATACTAATATATAGTATATAATATACATCTGGTTATTATAATATATAATACTTCTATAGAGTATAATATTATATTATAATTTCATTGTGCTTTTTATCTTTTCTTTATATACATTCGTATAATTCTTTCCTATTTTATAGATTTAATTTTTTTTCTTATTTATTTATTTACTTATTTATTTTTTTTGTAGACAATTTATTGATTATAATGTTATTTTTTTGTTGCTTTTCTTTTTTTAATGTTAATAACTAGTATTTTCTGCCTTAGAAGCAAAGGTTTCTGAGGCTCTTTTAAGAGCGAGTTTGCTTTGTTTTTCATCATAGATAAGACCTGCTCTTGTGAAAAGACACTCACTATCAACCTAGGTTGAAGGACACGTTCTAAGTAAGTTAAAGCGAGCTCAGCAAGGTAAAGAAAGGATTTACAATTGTCACTTAACCAAGCTAGAGTGTTTAATGTGCCTCCAAACGTTTTCGATTTTGATATAGCTTCCTTTGACAGCTCTTTATCCGGCTATTCATCATTAAGCTTTGCACTGCATGTAGGTAAAAGAATGTTCATTGATTCACGTTCATTCATTGATTATGTATAATGCTTATGGTACCTTATTATAAGACTTGTTGCTACAGCCTCAGTTTCTGAGATCTTTCGTTCTTTTCTCGGGAAGTTCATTACACAGAGGTCTAAAATTGATTCTAATTATTTGTGAACGAAGCCGGTTCTCAAGAATACACTTGACTTTTCGTACTCTCATACCATAAACAGTTTTTGTTACGTATGTAATTTGTTTTGAGATTTTGAAAATTTGTTGTGTTTCATCTCAACCATTAACGTTTCTATCATTTTTGAAAATCTCTGAACATTAGTAGTATCTTTTGGCACACAACCAGGGGTATTAGTCCAGCAAATAAGAATCTGCATCTATTACTTCTTCAAAGAATTTAAGAATAGAATATTCAAAATTGATTATCATCAGATGTGAGAAATTTACCCTTGTGTTGTTTCGAAGTGGAGGGTCAGACAGCTTCCTATAGTTTCACTCATTCTCTTCCCAGCATGTGAAGGGCCTGACTGTTCCTCAACGCGTTTGACATATCTTTGCACAGCAGAATGTTGGCGTAACATATGAGGTAACATATTTTTCAACTCATTACTGAATGAGAAATATTTGTTTTTTTATATACTTATATGATATATATGATATACTAATATATAATATATATATATATATATATATTATATATATAATATATATAATATTATATATATAGTATTTACTATATAAATATATATTAGGTGGAAATTTGTTTATACGGTGAAGGATGTTAATTCCAGTAGGGCGAAATAAAAATTTCGTTAGCAGTTACCTCTAAAAATAATAGTATGGTTTTAGCAGTTGTTTTCGTTAGTAATAGTGAAATCTTTTAGGCAATTGATTTTTAGCTTAATGGTAATTTGATATACCGTTAGCCTTCATAAATATTGCTTGTTTTTATCCCCTCCCCTCCATAAAAGCAAACATGAAATGAAATTGTCGCATTGGGCCACTGCCTTTTCAAAAAATCCACGAACTGTTGTCACAGTTTAGTAAAGAAACTCTCTAGCTCGTCCACTGACATTTTCTTCCCTTTAGGATCTTTCAGATATTAATTAGGTGTGCTTCCAGGTTTTCATGAATAAACATAGGTGCTAACTATTTGGATGCAAACACAATATGCGAGAAGTAAAAGCTTTATCTACATCAATGTTAGGTTAGGTTAGGTTAGGTTAGTTAGAGAAACGTTAGGT
>JABUQX010134435.1:0-5000 GCA_015478945.1 Trachelipus rathkii | reverse complement strand
TATATATCATATAATATATATATATATATATATTATATATATTATAGTTTATATTATGTATATATATTATATATATATATAATATATATATAATAATATAATATTAATATATATATATATAATATATATAGTGGTATACACATATATATATATTATATATATAATATATATATATATATATATATAAATATATATATATAATAATATATATATATATATATATATATTATATAATATATATATACTATAATATATAAAATATTATATATATATATTATTATTATATATATATATATATATATATATAATATATAATTAATAATGATATATATTATATATATATATAACAGTATAATATATATATTAAATTATATATATTATATATATATATATATATATATATATATATATATATTATAATATATATATATATGATATTAAATCATAATTATATATATTATTATATATCATATATATTATATATATACATATAATAGTATATATATATATATAGTATATAGTATATATATTATATATATATATATATAATTAGATATAATATATATATATTATATATATGTATATATATATATATGGTATATATATTATATACCATATATAATATATATAGTATATCTATATATAATACTGTAATTATATATATATATATATATTATATATATAAATAATAATATATATATATATATATATATAATATAAATATATATATATATAATATATATATATATATTATATATATATATAAGGACCTCTCTGTTTCTATCGACTCCGTCCAAAGTTTTTGAATTTTTTTGTTTTTTTTTAAATATATTCTAGTATAAGAAACTGATCCTACCAATCATTTCAGTGAAGGACATGATTCAAAATTATAGGACCTTTTACGTTTTTACAACTCCATTTTTCTTTCATTTTTTTTTTAATTTTTTTTTTTTAATCTAAAGGCATACCCAAGGGTAAACCGCAAAGATGGGCAGGAGTCGGGTCTCTCGCCTTGCCGGGGAACTAACGGGTAGGAACATATTTCACGCGCCCTTACCGGGGAGGGTGCTCGCACCCCGCCTTTGGTATTTGGGTGTCGCGGGGGTTTCTCCGCCCCTCCCCTACGGGGTATGGAAAACGTCGCCCCCCTCTGTCCCCGATCGGCTCGAGCCCGCCTATTTTTTTTTTTTTTTTTTTTTTTTTTTTTTTTTTTGGCAGTTTTTTTTTACATTTTTTTTACTTTTTTTTAATAAGCTTTATACGCTGATTCGAAATATGTATTGGTTTTCTGTATGTAGTCGTACTGTTTCGAATATTTATTTTATGAATATATTAGCTATATACCGTATATTATATGATTTTTTTTTTTTTTTTTTTTATACTAAAGAATACGCTGAGTCCAAATATGTAATTGGTTTTTCTGTAAAGTTTCGTATTTTCGAGATATTTCATTTTGAAAAAAAATATTTCGACGATACAATGTGATTTTTAAACTAATCTATTTTAAAATATTTTGAAATTTGAATCATGTCCGTTTACAACGAATTCATTGTTGTATCATACTAGTACATATATTCTTAAGAAAAAAAAACAACAAAAAAATTAAAACTGACGGAGTCGTAAACAGAATAGGACCTTATATATATATATATATATATAATAATATATATAGATATTATCATATATATATATAAGTAAGATATAAGTATATAAAATATATATATATATATATATATATATATTATATAATATAGTATAATATATATATATAATATATATATAGTATATATATATATATATAGGCCTTAGACAAAGGATTGTGGGGATCTGAACCACCCGAAATTATTTATACTATCAAAATTTTATTTGATGACGAGTTTTTTAAATTTTAATTTATAAGAATAATAAAAATAATAATAATAAAAGCAATTTAAGAGTATATATATTAATAGATATTAGGAAAACATATTTATGGTTCTTGATGATTTCTTAGGTTTAGTGGCCGTTGAAAGTACAAAAATTAAAAACTTAATTAAATTAAAATTAAATTAAATTAAATTAAATTATAATAAAAATTAAATTAAATTTAAAACTACGAAGGTTGAATGAAATAAATAGTGACGATCTGATTGGATAACGATATAATAGTGCAGTAGTGATGAAGAAAAGATTTAGAGGTGTTGAAGCTGTCGATAATATACAGCGACATTGTATTTGTCCATTGCTTTTCACATTCATGTGGAATACAACACATTAAAAACTTTATTGGCACAGTGAAAATAACTGGGCACTATTTTAGTAAAGCAAGGCGAACACCTATTATAAAAGGAAAAAATAGGAAAGATTTTAACAGGACAAAATGGACAAAGGTAACACGATTGGTAACAGTTGGTAAAGGTAACAAGTTGGGTAGAAAGTTACGATGGATTGTTACGAAATTAGAGAAGTTTTTAAAAGCAAGTTGAAGGGAGTTGAAGATGGAATGATGGATCAAGATATTCAAGCTTCTTAAACCTCAAATCTTTTGAAATCTGTAATTCACGAGTAAGTAGGTTATATTATAAGTTTAAATAAAATATCAACTTTATTCTCCATTACTCGTCAATTATGTACTACAATTACAGTCTCCATCATAAGTAACACCAACTGCTCTTAATCATGTTAAAAATGTGAATGTTTGTTTTAAAAGATTTTTGCCAATATATTCGATGAAACATTTTCAATCAATTTAGAAGTTGCAGCAGAACTTCTACTTTCTGTTAATGAAGAAACTAGAATGCCGCTTTTCAGAATCAATGTAAAGTGAAAAGACGTAAAGGAATTGCAATTCCTTTTCTTGATGAATTTTCAAACCAGTTAGAGAGGAAATTAGTGAGTCATAGATACGTACTTAACAATCTTTGTAAAGTGATTCCATTGGGGGACTAGAGCAAATGGTCGACAGGGAAAATGGTTGATAAAAGATCCAAAAAATTTCCCCTACAGCCCGCCGCAGGCGTTAGATTAGGTTAGGTTAGGTTCAGTTAGGTTAAGTTAGGTTAAGTTAAGTTTTGTTGGATTCGTTTAGGAAATAAATAACCAGATGTTTTTTTTTTTTTTTTTTTTTTTTTTTTTTTTTTTTTTTTTACAAATTTGATCTATACAATCCCATTTGGATTGTTAGGGATTATAGCATCTATCTCACTCACAAGGTACACTCCAGAAAGATATTTATCTATTCTGAAAAGCCTCGAAAAACACTTTCTCAATTCTACGTGGTAGGAAACACTAACAGAACTGGCTTTAATTAATAAGTATTCATTCATAGCTACACAATCAAAAATGGAGGAAGTTATTAATCATTTTGTTAAGAGAGCAAAAAGGATATATCATATATATATATATATATATTATATAATATATATATATATATATATATATAATATATATATATATATATATATATATTATATATATATATATATATATATATACTATATATATAATTTAATATGTTGTAGGTATTTTGAAATTGCTATCAATGATTATTTTATTCCCTTTTATTCCGAAATATATATATATATATATATATATATAGATAATTATACTATCTATATATGAACATATATATATAATATATATTATAGTATAGTATATATATATATATATATAAATATATATATACTAATATATTTATATATTAATAATAATATATATGTATAATATATATATATATTTATATTATATTAATTATATCATATACTATAGTATATAATAATATATATTATCTAATATATATATATACTATTTCGGATACATATGTCAATATGAGTAACCAGTATACTATACTATCAAATTTTATCTTTTACAGTTTTATATCCATCGCCCGATTTTTCATAATATATATATATATATATATATATATATATATATTATATTATATTATATATATGTATATATAATATATATATATATATATATATATATACTATATATATATATATTGATATATATATATATATAATAATATATGATATATTTATATATATATATATGTATATATATATATATCTTGAGTGCGCTAGGGTTTTGCATGAGGATATATTGTTACTTATGTTAATGTATAGTAGTGAAACTATGGTCTGGAAAAAGAGGTATAGATCTAAAGTTCAACGTGTTCAGGTGGACAATCTTAGGGGCGTGTTAGGTGTGAGAATAATTGATAAAATTAGGAATGAACTAATTAAGGAATTGGATGGTGTGAAGAAAGGCGTAATTAAGATAATAAACGAGAGTACATTGAGAGGGCTAGGTCATATGGAAAGGATGGATGATAGTCGGTTGTTGAATGTATAGTGGTGAGAGTGCTGGGAATCGACCGGCTGAGAGACAGAAGAAAAAGTGGATTGAGTCAGTAAAAGGAATTGCCTGAAGGAGACAGATGTGAAGTTTGGCAGATGAAGAGAGAAAATTGTTCATAACATGGAAGTGATATGGGCGTGGTTTGTGAGGGGGTATGGTTGTGGGTTTTGCCCAGGGAATTTACCGCACATTGACGAAATTCCAAAGTGAGGGTCCGTCGCAGTCTGGTGAAACCTTAGGGGGGATTTTCTGACTGCAACGAGTTCTCACTTGGGGGTATAAAGGGGACGATAAAGGGGGGTCTCTCTTTTCGACTAACGTCAGAGTTCTTCTACTACTTTTCTATTCCGGTGAATGCTACTCACCTCACCCTTAATCTTGGGATAAGGGGAAGATGATAATATATATATATATTATACATATGTATATATATATATATATATAATATATATATATATATAATATAATTAGTATATATATATATATATAATATATAATATGTATAATATATATATATATATTATTTTCTATGTGTACGCTGGTTTATGCATATATTAACATTACGATTAAGGTGTAGCAGAGTCCACGAATAATTTTTGCTAAATAAATAATTAATTATACTAAAATGGAAACAACAATCGGGCAATGAAAATTAAATC
>JABUQX010134434.1:0-29167 GCA_015478945.1 Trachelipus rathkii | reverse complement strand
TATAAAAATTCATCATGAACGGTATTTTTTTCATCCAAACCAGTTCTCTGACCATCAATCATGCACTAAACTGGCGATCTCTTTCCTCACAGTCTAACAATTCCACATTTTCATCGGTTTGTGACGAGATTGGTCTTCCAACGAGGGTCGTCGTCACATTTTCTCGCCTCTTTTTTGAAACTTTGTGTCACTTAAAACCATAGTTCTCAATAGAAGTGGCATAAACCAAAGATTCGTTTACAGAGCAATGGTCTCAGTGGACTTTTATGTTTCACACAGATCTGATAGGCGTACGCATGTTCAAATTTACTGATCGGCAAAACGACACGAGGATAGAAAAACGCCTATACACGGAAAGTTGCAGTGCGAAGTTAGAACACACGCCCATTACATAACAGATGTAGTGGCAGACTGACTTTATAATTGGTTAAAACTGGAAGGATATGTAGCATAGGTAAACTAGCTACCCACTCGTTATACGTCACTGGAGGAGCTGATTACTCAGTCGTTTCATGGGATATTTCAGTAAACTACTATTGGAAAAGGAGTTATATATATATATACATCATTATATATACTTATATATATATATTAATATATATATATATATATATTATATATTTCATATATATATAGATATTATTACTATATATAATATATATCATTATATATATAATTATATATATATATATAATATATATATATTAAAAAACTTTATAAAAAAGATATATCTTATATATATATATATATATATATATATATATATATATTTGACAAAATTTAGAATTCAATCTCTAATTTTTCATATTTACTACAGTATCCAAGCTACATAATGTCAAAGGCCTTAAAAAAGGCTAAAGCAAAATTCTATCATGTAAACAATCCCACAGTCCAAAAAAACAAATGATACCTTCCAGTTCCTTACCCATTATCGTCAAATATAAAGAAAATTATACCAAAAAATATAACCACTATCCCTTCAAATTTATTACCGTTAATAAAAGGTCTAAAACCCAATAAATTTAAAGACTATAACAACACTCAGTGCAACTACCAAATCCCATGTCATAATTGTTCAAATATTTATATAGGGGAAACTATAGACTATAGACTTCAAGAGGCGCAATATTAATGACCTAATGATTGACAACCAAAATTCAGCTTGACAACCCATAGAAGAGATCTCAACGATAGAATAAACATTGGCAATATGCAACCCACCACTTATGTTTCAGATAACAATAAGAAAAAAATGCTAGAATCCTTCTGTAAAAAAATAGCCAAAACTACAACAAAATAATAGGAGAAAATTATACAGATGAAATACAAAATTTAATTACGACAGATAATAATTTTATAATAAAAAGTCCAAAAAATGAAAAATGACAACCACCCGGAACCCACAGATGCAGTGCCAGATCCTATCCTTTCCATTTAGACGTCATTTTATCTTGTAAATTCACCTGAAGAGGCCGCGCGTTTTGCCGGCGAAAGCTAGTGTTAGAAGTGTAAATAAGGATAATTTTGTCTTTATAATTATTGAAGTATTATTTTATAATAGTGTATAAATCCATTAATAAAGGGCTTCTTTCAATATATATATATATATATATAATTATATAATAATACTATATATAAATATATATATATATATATATAATATATATATATATATATATATATATATATTCTATATATATATATATTTCTTTTTTTAATATTATAATATATATATATATATACTGTAAATATATATATTTCTAATTTTCCTATCATAAGAAAAAGTAATTGATTATTTTTCGTCCTGAATGTTAAATAAATTCACATACACACACAGGCGCGCGAGCGTAACTCGAGTGGAACCTTGCAAGAACAACACACACACCTACACACACACAACGAATATTTTTTTCCTTTCTTTTCTTAATTTAAATTAATGTGAGTTGAAAATGAATTTGTTTCTTTAGAGTGACTTTATCTCGTTGGCAAAATAAACGCAAGATTAGGGAAAGGAACTTCATTAAATGTTTATCTTAATTAATTAAAGAAAATGAAAAACTTTGTCCTGAATATAAAACATAAAATAAAACATAAAATAAAAACATAAAAGAAAATATTAATAAAAACATGGATAGATTCCATATTGTGCTTAAAATGACAAAAATGACGCAAAGAAGAGTGAAAATAAGAAGGTCAAATTCAAATCTTATTTTATCAATTATTTTTATCATTAATTTTTCGGGTAACGTAAACCAGAAGCTGTAAAGGAAGCTAGTCCCAAATGGTCGACAGGGAAAATGATCGACAGGTAAAATGGTCGAAATTTGTAAAAAAAAAATCTTATTATTTACAATTTCTCTAACCTAACCTAACCTAACCTAATATAAGCTAACCTAACCTAACCTAACCTACCTAACCTAACCTAACCTAACCTAACCTAACAGAGCTTAACCTAACCTAACCTAACCTAACCTAACCTAACCTACCTAACCTAACCTAACCTAACCTAACATAACCTAACCTAACCTAACCTAACCTAACCTAACCTAACCTAACCTAGTTTAACCTAACCTAACCTAACCTAACCTAATATAAGCTAACCTAACCTATTCTAAGGCCTGCGGCGGGCTGTGTGGGAATTATTTTTTATGTTGTGTCGACTATCTGACCTGTCGACCATTTTCCCTGTCGACCATTTGGGCTAGTCCCCTTAAAGCAGCATAAAATTATAAGGGGACTAGCCCAAATGGTCGACAGGGAAAATGATCGACAGGTCAAATGGTCGACACGAATACAGCCCGCCGCAGGAGTTAGGTGTAGGTTAGGTTAGGTTAAGTTAGGTTTTGTTGGATTCTTTAGAGAGACTCTTTAGAGTTTCTCTAATGAATCCAAGAGAATTTTTAACAAGTGTCGACCATTTGGGACTAGTTTCAATCATAAACACTTTTCTTTGTGTAGAATTAAATTATTTTTATTATAATGAAGCGCATTATTTTCATACCGAAATCGTTCAACAAAATGGCGTCCGGGCATTTGCCACTCGCCTTTATTGTCCTTGCAATTTATTGATAGGAAGACGAATATAAATGACACAGAACCATTTTGAATCACATCAAGAATAACATCAATCAAATAATTAATCACTAAATAAATAAAATCTCAATAAAAAAGGTAGTAAGGCATTAAATTTCTTAAAAATGAGATTCAGAATACTTTTCTTTTTGGTAGATAGATACCTGACCTTTATTCTCATGTTAAAAATTTGACGCACTTGATTAAGGTCACTTGCATCCATGATAAATATAATTAACAGAAGTCTGACATTTTAATGTAAGTTATAATGAATTAATTATTTTATATATAATCTGCTTAAATTTGTATTCACTGGTTTACACATCCTTTATGCATATACTTTGTAATTGTGGATACATATTGTACGTGCCTGCAATTAATATGTATGAAGGTATGTGTGTACGCACACGCGCATGTTTGATGTGTTGTGAAGCATGCGAGTGGGTATTAAGAAGGTAAAAAATGTGGAAGGAAAAATATTTGAAGATTCTACATCAGCGAAATTCCTTCCTATCCAAAGAAGCTTGTTTGGAATTTACTTGCAACGTTTTCAAAAGGATTAGCATGAAAGACGATAAAGGGTGGGTGGGGGGGGGGAGGGAGGGGGGGGGGGGGGGAGAGGGAAAAGTACTCAGAGCCCTGGAGATGAGAAGGGGGAAGCGAAAACAGGGCAGGTGGTAAGCTCAAGGAAAAGGGAAGTGGGCTTGGAGATGGAAGAAGAAAAAAGGAAAATTTCCTCAAAAATTTCAAGGAAAACAAAACACAAATGATGAATCAATATCATATAATATATATACTATATATTATTTTATATATATATATTATATATATATATATATATATATATACTATATATATATATATAATAATATTATATATATTATATTTATAATATATATTTATATATATATGATCTTATGAGCTTCATGGTTCAATGAATTTTTTTTCCTATATTGTCTCGTTATGTATAGCAATTTCAATTAAGGATGCTGATGAGAAAGAACGAAAATTGAATATTAAAAGTTAAATATAAAGTAAGAAAAAAACGTTCATTTTGCATAGATCAAAAACAATTTTAGCTATTAATTACGGAGAATTTAAACAAGTAGGCGAAAAAAATAATGTCTATCGCGGTAAAATTCGTTCCTTATGATTTTTATTTAAATATTGATTCTGTTATACTTTATATTTATCATAACCTGAACTAATTAGGACGATTAAGAAAACCTGATCTATATGGAGACGATGAAGTTAAGTGAAGTCAAGCTAGAATATGCAAACAAAGGTATGTAATTCTAAATATTGAATCAATTGCAAATTTTCTGAAAAATTATTCCAGACGCCACACCAGCATATGGTTCAGAAAAGTAAAGTTAAGTTTAAGTTTTATTAAAGAAAATTGTTTAGGTGGGCAAGCTTCTGACATAAATTCCAGAAGGCTTGCACTTAAAGATTTTCTTAAAAAACCTTTCTAACACTTTCTGAACTTGAAATTTTTTCTTAACTTAGAAAATTTTTTCCGAAAATATACAATTCAAATCAGATATTACCCTTTTTTTCTTGTTTTCGTGGTTCCTTCTAAATCAGTGGTCCCAGGTCATTTTTTAGGATGGACGACCCCCCCAAGGAATTTAAAAAAAGGTTAATATATTTATTTATAAATTATATATCTGAGAGCGAGGAGGAGGATGAGAGATAAAGATTTTGGATGAATATGAGATTGAATGAGTAAAGTGTTTGGAAAATATGATATCATATTCGGCTAATTAGGTTCAATTAGATTTAAATTAATTATGTTCTAAGGTATAATTAAAAACTACTGTACTTTGTATACGGGTAGGGAAGAATAATACGTGCTCTACTTTGCGGGTAGGTGGAGAAAGGAATGTTAATGGAGAATTAAGTATTATTACTATGTTTAGAATTGTTTTAATTTTTATATGTGTTGAAAGGAAAGGAATGATAGTGTTGTATAAATATAAGACAAATATGACAACTTACAAAAGATAGAATAAATATCAAATTCACCGTTATTGTGACATGTTTGCAAAGAAGTTCAAGAGTGGACCTTAAACGTGATGTGCAGGCACGAGGTTCCGCGCAGTAGTGGGGATAGTATTTAGATTGTGTGTGGAGTTGGCAAATAGTGCCGCTCAGAGAGAGATCAGTAAAGGTAATTACCTTAGACTGTCTTATTACAAAGCTGTGTTGTGAAAATTTTAGGATCGGGAAGTGACCGAAGATGAGCTAGAGACGAGATATGGACAATGAAAAGTTGTCGAGGAGAATTTCTACCTCGTGGTGGTGTGTCTGTTCGTATACGATGAGTAGGGGAGAAAAGAGGGTTAAGAGTTGTGGGATTTCGGTTAAGAGTATAGAGGGATAGAAGAAGGTATGAGAAAACTCTTAAAGAGAAACATCGAGGCGTTATATTTCGTGCAATGAACGAGGTATGCTGAAATTAGAGGTGGTCGAGAAGAGTTGAGGACTGGGAGAGAGAAGGAGCAATTAATGACACTGAACCAAAAGTGTCTAAAACTCTGCTTTGTCATAGATGAGTGGTGGTTGTTTGGAAGGGATACAGGAAATCTGTCTTTTTTCGCTCCTCCTCGCAAAAGGGAGGTACGAGTAGAAGTGATAAAGGTTTAAAACTATTGCGGTATTTGTCAGGCGAAGCGGTCACGTGATTGTGTGAATCAAAGCGGACGCATATTTGCGAATGTAGGTATAGGAGCGCAGTGGGATGGTTATGAAGAACGTGGTACTGATAGTGTCGCTCTCCTCTCGGCTACAACTCTTCTGAGGACACCGCTGGATAATTGGGTGAAGGTGGAGGGGGAGTAGCCTACTGTGGATTAATAAGTGAGGCAGATATGGTGAATGTGGATCTGAGCGTATTGTGTGAGTAGAAGTGGTTGTTGGTCTCACTTCTTTGATCCAACTCTCTGAATCCAGACTTTAACCTTTTTCCTCAATACTTGTAATACACATTTAAACTGTTAAGTCTCGAACACACTTTCATTGGTCTTATTTTCGTCAAGGCTTAATATTTGACTTCCACACTTTCAAAGCTTTGAAGGGCATGTTGACCTCTTAAATTGGGATCTTGGGACTCAAGAAATTCCCGAACTGTGCTTCGAATTATTTAGGGCCTTTTACCTTTATGCAAACCAAAGGGGAGTATATAATATATATGATTTTATATATAATCTTAGTCAAAGCTAGAAAGGATATAGGGAAGTAGAATGTGTGGTTAAAGTGAGGCGCGTGAAGGATAGGTGGTTGAAGTAAATGTAAGAAAATGAACAACAAACAGTTTTTAGGTATGTGAAACTGACTGTAGAAGTGAGAAGTATGACGATGAGAAGACTTGAATAATTATATAAATATATAAGTAGGTAGAGTAATATTAGAAAGGGTTACGATAGTTTAGAGGAAGCTCATAAATATAATAGGGCTAATATAGGTTATAGTATATTAAACCTATTTTTTTATTCTGGGGGTGCGTCACTAAAAATGGACTGGCGAGACCACTGATTAGAGGAACACGAAACAAGAAAAAAAGGGTACAATATCGGATGTTTGAAAAGGAGTAATATTTTCGGTGAAAAAGTTCATAAGTTTTAAAAAAATTGCAACGAAAAGCAGAGATAATAGTAAGCAAAGAGAAGAAAAAGGGTTTATTTGAAAGGATGAAAGTCTTTTTATGTGGTAAAAGAAGACTTCTGAGAGATGAATCGGAAAATGTGTGAATCGCGAGAGAAGCGGCAATGATTCTTCAACTGAGGAAGCAAAGTTATTTAATACGATAAAAAAAGGAAAGATAGATATAGGGTAAAGGCGTTGATAAATGTTGGGTTGCTGAAGACTTTTTGAAAGGGTTGTATTGTTGAATAGAGGCGCACAGGAAAAAATTTTTTCAGAAAAATTGGCTTGAAAAGTCAAGTGGGATCAAGGCAGGATAATAGAGAGATAGTACCAAAGAAAAGTTGTTCCTGAGGGACAGCAAGGTCCATAGTTGGGGGTTGAGGTTATAGGTTTGTAAAGCTTTACTTTCTTAGATATAGGTTTTTTCTGATTTTATAGCGGATATCGATAAAATGAGTTTTGGGCAGTTGGATGGATAACATATAACAGAGGAGATGATAACAGAATGCACAATAGTTTAAATAAAAATCAATTAAGGAACGAATCTTACCCGAACGAATTTAGTCTATAAGAGGTGAGGTTTTTCCATGGTGGAGTGTTATAATTGGTGTTTTTCACGTAGATAAGTGCACGTGAAAGAGAGAGGTTTTGTGCGTGATTTGATCGCAATACGTTCTTTTTTTACGCTTATTATATTTATTTTTTATATATTTAATCTTCTGTTTTATTTACCTGATTGCATCTTAAATTAAATAGTTATTTATCAATATGAATAAATATTTTATAAAAATAAAATGGGTATTATTAATTTTTTCATAGATCATATATTATTTATATGAATATATATGGTATAATATAGTATAATTTATTATTGACATATTTATAAGATATTATATATATTTTATATCTATTCTATATATATCTATATTAGATATTTACTATTATATTAGTATATATAATATATTGGAGTTCATCATTTAGTGTCTTTGTTCTTGAATTTTGGAGGAATTTTCCTTTGTTCTCTTCTGATCCATCTCCAAGCCCACTTCCCTTTTCCTTGAGCTTACCACCTGCACCATCGTTTCCTTCCCCCTTCCTCATCTCCAGGGTGGGCTCTGGTTATGTCTTTTTCCTCTCCCTCCCCCTCCCTCAGGTCCTCCCCTTGTCCTCCCGTCCTCTCCACCCGACCTCTTTATCGCGTTTCATGCTTAATCCTTTTGAACGGGTGCAAGTAATATTCCAAACAAGCTTCTTGGATAGGAAGGGTAATTTCTGCTGATGTGTAGGAATTCTCAATATTTTTTCCTTGCTCACATTGTTTTACCTTCTTAATGACCCACTTCGCGATGCTTCACAACACATAAGACATGCGCGTGGGGCGTAACAATACTCTATCATTAACAATATTAATTTGACGGCTCAACGTACCAATATGTATTCCTATATATTACATTAATGTATATATGCATAAGGAATGTGTTTACCATGTGAATACAAATTTTAAGTAGATGTATATATAAGATGAATAATTTTCATTTAACTTACATTAAAAATGTCAGTCTTCTGATTAATTTAATTTTCATGGTATGCAATTGACCTTAATTCTATAGGTGCGTTCAAATTCTTTAATATGATAAGTAAAGAGTCAGGTATCTATCTACTCTCAATAATGAAAACTATTTGGAATCTCATTTTAAGAAATTATAATACTATCGGAAGAACCTTTTTTTTATGAGATTTTATTTATTTTACTGTTGTATATTAATTATTTGATTGATGTTATTCTTGATGTGATTCAAAATGGTTCTGTGTCATTTATATTCGTCTTCCTATCAATAAATTGCAAGGACAATAAAGGCGAATAAAGGACGAGTGGCAAATGCCCTGGAGCGCCATTTTTGTTGATACGGACTTTCGGTAATGTAAATATGCGCTTTTATGTATTAAATTAAAAATAATTTAATTCATTCAACAAGATATGCAGTGTGTTTATGATTGATATGACTAGTCTCCCAAATGGTCTACATTTGTTGAAAAAATTTCTCTTGGATTATTTAGAGAAACCTCTAAAGAGTCTCTTCTAATGTATCCATACAAACTTAACTTACTATACCTTAAATCTTACCACAATCTGCGGTGGGGCCGTAATTTCGTGTTCGACCAATTGACTGTCTTATCATTTCTCCTGTCGATCATTTGGCTTAGTCCCTTATAATTTTTATGCTGACTTAAGTTGTGCGTACTAGCCCAAATGGTGACAGGGTTAAATTGGTGTGACAGGTCACGATAGGTTCGACACAAATAAAAGTTTTAATCCCACACAGCGCCGTCAGGCTTAGAATAGTTAGGTTGTGTGATTAAACATAATAGTGGTGAGTGAAATATTGATTAGGTATGGAGGCGGTTAAATAGGTTAGGTTAGGTTAGGTTTAGGTCTAGGTTAGGGGTTGGTTAGGTTATATTAGGTTAGGTGAGGTTAGGTTTGGTTAGGTTTTAAGGTTAGGTTAGGTTTAGGTTTGTGTTAAGGTTTAGGTTAGGTTAGCTTGTTAGGTTAGGTTGGTTAGGTTAGGTCTAAAGGTTAGGTTCTGGTGGTCTATGTAATAAAGGTTAAGTACATAAGGGAAAATATATTAGGATTGAGGAAGTGTGAGCTGATTAGGTGTGGAGAAAGGTTGGTAAGTAGTATGAGAAATATTTGATTTGTCTCACACGAAATATGTGACGAGGATATTTATACCGTGTCGATACGGATTGTGGCGCCCATGGGCAATGGCTGTATTCAGGTGGTACTCATTTTAGGCTAAAGCTTCTTAATCAGGCTTGGTTTTACGTTACCTCCTCTTAAATTTAATTAAATATGTAGATTGGGTAGTAGAGTAAGGGTAGACCTTGCTTGTTTTCCTACTAGGATTGCGTTTGGGCGTCATGATTTGTGTCATTTTAGAGCACCAATATGGAATCAATATCAATGTTTTTATTAATATTATTCTTTTTGTTTTATATTTTATGTTTTTTTTATGTTGTTATATTCAGGACGAAGTTTTTACATTTTCGATAATTTAATTGAAGATAGAAACATTTAATGAAGTTCCGTTTCCCATATCTGTCGTTTATTTTGCCTCAGCGAGATAAAGTCACTCTAAAAGAACAAAATCATTTTCAAGTCCACAATAAATTAATAGAAAAGAAGGAGAATATTCAGTTATGTGTGTGTGATAAGGTGTGTGTTGGTAAAGGTGGTGGTGTGTCTTGGGAACAAATGTCCACCATCGGGTTCGTCCGGCCGCCGGCCGTGTGGTGTGTATGGAGTTAAATTTAACATTGCCCAAGGACCGGTAATCCCAATTATTATTCTGTGAATGAAAATAAGGGATTAGGAATGAATATATATTCATTGAGTATATAGTTGTATCAGATAGTACTTAATATAAGTAAGTAAGATAATAAATAATAGATAATATTAATATATAAGTATATATGTATTATATATATAATAGTAATGTAAATAATAATAGTATAATAATTTTTTTAATAGGTAAATTATATAAATATAATAACTATAATTGTATATATAACGGTAAGATATATTTCCTCAGATGACTAATGTATTAATTATTAACTTGAGATAGCATATGACCGGAACATGGGATTCTCACATCTTTAGACGTTTAAAAGGCAATATTCCTCCCCGTGTATTGAAGCATTGTTCTTCTGAGCTGTCACTGGCCTTTGTCTGTCTCTATTCTTTATCTATCACAGATGCCAACAATTTTCCTCAGTGTTGAAACTTTTTTCTATGTCCAACTAATATCGAAGAAAGATTGTCTTTTTGAACCTTTTAACAATCGCCATAACAATTGCCTGAATTCTCTACTTTTAATCTATCAAAAATATGCTTAATTCATATTTCTTAAATTATTTCTAGTCTCATTACCTTCTTTTCCAATCATGAGGATAACTTTCGACCCAAGAAGCCAACTGGTAATATGCTTTCCTATCTTACTAATTTATGATGTTCTAAGCTCAAGGTATGGGGAGTCTTGTGAAGTGACGATTGACGCAACTAAGGCTTTAGACAGGGTTTGACATGCGTCACTGCTTTTTAGGCTCCATTATTTAGAGTTTCTACTTCCCTTTGTTTGCTACTCTCATTAGGAGAGGTGTTCCATCGGTTTCTATCTTATCTCCTGTTTAATTTAGTCATATACCGATGACCTAATTAAATCTACATTATTCATCTTATTTCAAGCTTTTCAACTCTCTGGCAAGTAGAGTTGCTAATTGATTTTAATTTTCCGGTTACATTTTTGGTTATCTGGATAAAGTGTTATTTACTTTATAACTTTGTGGATTATTCTTTTTCTTTGTAACGCTATGTCAGCGTTTTAACCCTTTTCATTCCCATTTCTGTGATGCCTTTGCAGCGTGAGGAGTGCCACGTTTTTAATCGAATTTTATATGTATATTGTCAGCTCCAGAGTTGTTCACTGTAGTACCTCTCTTTCTCAATTAACATCTGTTCTAGGGTTGGTCGACGCATCGGGTGCTGAGAGGTGCGGTGCAGTGCGGTGCGGTTCAGTGCGGTGCCGTGCCGTGCCGTGCCGTGCCGTGCGGTGCGGTGCGGTGCGGTGCTCAGCCAACCCAAATTTGTTCCATTGAATCTTTCCCATCATCTATTTTTCCTCTGTATTCTTTTTAAAATAAAGGAGGCACCTAACGGGCATTGCCCCATTCTAGGAAAGTAACTACTCTAGATAATTTCGACCAAGGATCTGGACGAGGAATCGAACCCTAGCCTTTTTCCTTGTGACTCCGTCGTTTTACCGATTGATCCACGGTAACGGCAATCTACATCTGTTTAAACTCTCTCTCTCTCTCTCTCTCTCTCTCTCTCTCCTCTCTCTCTCTCTCTCTCTCTCTCTCTCTCTCTCTCTCTCTCTCTCTCTCTCTCTCTCTCTCAAGTACACTTCTGACTTCACCTGAGAAGACTTCGGAATATTTTATATTACGTGAGGTTGCTTCTCTTTTGTTCCCTGCTGGTGAGGGGAAATAAAAAATTTCTCGTCTCTAAAAGAGAGAGAGAGAGACGAGAGAGAGAAGAGAAGAGAAGAGAGAAAGAGAGAGAAAAAAAGAGAAGAGAGACGAGAAGAGAGAGAGGGGGGTAACAACTGTATTCTTGTGCAGCATCTGGCTCACATCTGTTTTCTAACAATTACATAACTCTTTGGATGTCTTTTTTAATTATCCTTCACTCTCTCCGCTCCTCTCTTCTCTCTCTCTCTTCTCTCTCTCTCTCTCTTCTCTGTGTCCAACAGTCTGGGTATCTCTCTCCTCTTCTTCAAAATCAATCAATCTATTTCCAGTAAACGGTTGTATTCATTCTAATCCAATCGCTCTAAAGCAGCTTTTGTAGAAGGGTTTCGAACAGTTAGTGCTTTATTACTTCAAGAACATTCTTCTCTTCCTCTGGTTAACGTTTTCTTTTTGGTTTGCAGAGATGTTGCCTCAAATTTAGAGGGCAGCCAATATTACACCTAACCTCCACACTAATCAACTCCCATTCCTCATTTCACCTTCTTCACTGAACTAACAGCTAGAAAGGGATCTGTCTATACGTCGATTGCTATAAATGAGCATGAATATTGAAATCGCATTACCAAAGAAAGTAAGATTCAAAACCCTTTTGCATACCTCTTTCTTCAATGAAGCGTTAAAAGATTTCAGTTCCTCATTCCAAAGTCCTCCCATTAACTCTCTGATTCACAACTGCGTCGTTATTATCATTTCTTTGTGTTCTATCAATAAATTAAAATTACCTTCTTATTTCTTTCCATATTAATTCAACTGAAATTTCAATCACCGTTTGATGGTGTCGGCACTTGCTTATTATTTTCTCATACGAGAAGAATGGCAACCTCAAAATTATTTAGCAAAGTGGACATATTTATAAATACAATGTAGCTGACAAAATTTAACAATCGTTTACTTTTCAACAATATGAAATACTAAACACCAGTTCGTTTCCTGCAGCAAATCAAACAGCAAAAAGTTCACACCGGTTTCTTCCTGAAAAAGTCATTCAGCAACCGCTCGCGAAAACAGTGAACCGACTCTTTTTAGCTCACCGCCGAATAAATATAAACAACTCAATAGTAAAGAAACTATTAATGTAACATGAAAATATTTTTTTAAAATATACAAACTGGATGCTTTGTTCGTGCATTTACAAACCATAGTTGGAGGATATAGAACCCTATGCCGAAAATGTGCCTTCAAAATCTAGAACTTTTACTTAGAAGATGGTTTGAAAATCACTACGGTACAGAAACTGTATGTTGCAGATGTATTTGAAATATAAAACAACTCATTAAGTATTACATAGTTAAATTATTTAAGTTTAAAACATTATATTACACCACATCAAACCTTCCGTTTATTAAAATATATTAAATATATTATATATATATATAGGTATATTAATTATATATTATATAATATATATAAATATACTATATAATACTAATAATATAATATATATAATACTATATATATTATATATATAGATATTATGAATATATATATATATTATATATATATACTATATATAAACATATAATAGCTATGATATATATATATATAATATATAATTAATATTATACTATATATATACTAATATATAATATATATATTGATACGTATATAAGTTTTAAACAATTACACATTAGTAAAAGAAATGGAGGATTCTGAATAAAAGAATAAAATGTATAGTTAAACACTATAACATATTTATAAATATATATTATATATACTATTATTATAATATATATGTTGATAATATGTATTATATATATATATATAAATATATAATATATATAATCTAGTAATAATAATAATTAATTAGATAGATATATATTTAACTATTATAATCATATTATTATTACCTATGAATAAAAGTATATACACTAAACTATCCACCAACAAAATAGCCCTACATAATTTACTATTTTTAATTATACAACACAAAAATAATACCATAACAAACGCAGCAGAGCCCAAAAGATACTGACGTATCTAGCGTCTCTCTAATCTGTGATAATACACTTAGATTCGTAATAGTATGTCGTGTATGAGGTTTTTCCTCGATGAACCGGTAATGATATTTAGTATGTTGGTTAAACTTATAACTTCTGATAGTCACAACTCCCATATCCTACAATGAAACCCACTGACTTACCACCCACAGGCTACTAAAACCCAGTGTCCTTCTGCCCTGGCACAACTACGTTTTACATCTCTGAAATTAGACCCATGCTCTATTCATACGTTAATACAGATATCGAGTGTAAACCCGGTCGATAAAAAACCACCAATTCTTCAATCTTTGGCGCAAACCCTTCTCTTAAACCCGGTGTTTATAAAACCCCCACTCCTTTTTTCTGATTTACATCTTCTCAGAACAATCCTTGGGGTCGAAACCCCAGAAATAAAGAGACTGGTCTTTCTGTATTCAATCGCATTTCAACCGTCTCACCCGTACATAAAGAACCTAGTTTCAGTCCTTTGTCATTTCATTAACCGCAATCATCGTGGACGTTGTAGAACCCGGAGAAACTATATCATCTTGTGCTCATTGTCAGACCTACTGACTCCCGTAGTGCGGTTAAACTGTGCGCGTATTCATTCCTAAACTCGGATGTATATGCGTAGTTCGGTTCATGCACCAGATAAGATACAATGGAAATGTGTCGACTCAAGAGCCTAGTGCCTGCATGGAAATAAAAGCTACTCGAGACAGATAGATCCCAAGAGGGAAAGGATAAACTGAGATGATGTTACACGGATAGTATGCCTATTTTATATTTAGAAGTCAACGTTATATCATATACTTAAACGAGTAGAAATAGGTTGAAGTAAGAAATCAGACCATTAAGATAGATATAAGTATAAGAATGTAATTAATAATTAATCAAAAATCCCCTAATTGAATGAAAATCCTGTACTTCTTTAAGTTTAACAATGAAATATAAGTTAAGAGAAGATAAAAAGAATAGGCCCAAAGAAAATAAGAAGAAAATCCGAATATTCATTATGATAGACAGTAATGTAATTAATGGAAGAAAACTTCAGGATCATCTGTAGATGACTTATAGTGATAATTAAGATAACAATGTGACAGAAACCAGAATAATGACTTTTAACAAGTAATATATTCATAATTATTAAAGACCTATGAAAATAAAGGCAACAACTTAAAGTGCATTCTAAAGCAAGCATAGCATAATAATCTCAAGCAGCAGTCAAAGACAGATGAATTAAATATAACCTTTCCCAAAATGTATATCAACGTGACAAGAAGCAGATAATTATAGTTAAATGTAAGAACAATAAACAAGTCCGTACATGACAACAATTATACTAAATAAATATAGGAAGTATTATTAAATTCAATGGATACGAAGTAAATGAATCATTCATATTAATTAAAGACTATGTTATCTAAACTATATATTGAGCTTAGTTCTAACTTAAAGAATTGAATGCAATTTTAAGCATTACGACGTTAACTAAGTAAATAATATTAAGACATTACCAATAACCCTTAACTTTTAACTTCTTAATTTATAACAGAACTTCACTCTCATTTAAGCAGGACTCAAATCACACAGACATCATGGCTATAAATAATGCATTTATAATAGTAAAAATGATTATACAGACCTAAATAAGTACCGGACCGAGAAAAAAAAATATGATGCACATGCCATCACAAGAATAATCCCAAAATTCCCTGAACCATATACCCACCTCCCTCAAATGAGCTGAAACTTGGTGGTGGATTATCTGAAATAATGTACAACAGTCAGCAGAGGCGTGCCACAAAGAGTAACAATGTCTCCGACCGCGGTGTCCATTCGAAACCGCCCTGAAGCAGCCCAAGAGGGAGGATGTCATATGCGAGTAGCCCTGGTATTGCGACGCCTCCTCCATACCAAGAACCTCCGGGTCTCCCGACGTGACACCATAACCCGTCTAGCCCCGGTACAGATAGATGGAGTTAGCCTTGATCGCAGGTGACTTGACTGGGTCAGTGTGCCATTGTAACCAAGAATGAAGTATTCGTTAACACTTATATAACAATAAACACAATTAGAACCGCCCCTACACCTCCTTCACACGAAGAGCAAGCAATGCAACCGAATTGTCAAGCGCGTGTGGCCATAGCACAGTTATCGCCAATGGTTTACGTACCCCAGCGGAGACACGCGCCCAGCCCACCAAAAACACTGTCGACATATACATACCACAACTCCCCTATCTATGTGTCCGAAATACACAATGAATCCTTAAGAGCAAAACTGTAGAATATTATAAGAAGAATTTGTAACAAGAAAACAAACAAAAAAACCTACTACTGAACAATCATGAAAGAACATAGTCCATTTCGCATGTCTGGCCTTCCTCGAGATATTAAAGGATGTTCAATAACTGGTTTCTTTTCAAGATGAATCATATTCCCAGAAGAAATCAGCGCTCAATCCTCAATTATTATTATAGTACCTATCATCTAAGATGTCGGCACCATCATGAGTCGAATAACCACACTAATTAACCTTGAACTAGACTTGTTTACTAGAACTTTAAAATATATTATACTACATTCGGTAAGATTGCATTAAGTACCTCATCAGCAAACCGAATAGCAACTCAATTAGTGCTATGGTACGCATAGCTATTACGGATGTACCATACAAGTGATTCATCTTAGACATTGCTATTATACCTGAAACTCCTGAACTCTCCCCTTCTTCATCATTCACTTATACTACAGCCACTGACTTTAGTTACACTTAACATTAGTATTCATATAACTTATATCATTAACCACTTATATTTATTTACACTGATTAAGTATTTTTTTAAATATCTTTGTCTTTTCATAAATGCTTTGGCATGACTAGATCAAATTAATCTTAAGTAATATATAATTATTTTCTACCTTTTATATTATAAATTAACTAGTATATAGTATATATATCTACCAAATTTATATTATCAATTTGTCCAACATGGATACGAACTTCATTCTCAAAGACTTATTTATATGCTATCCTGCACCGGTATAGCAGAAATTTGTGTTTAGATAAGATGGTGCTAAGAATGGAGTTAGATGTGAGGGGCCTATATATACACCTATATATTATATTGCGTAATATATTTATTACGATTGAGGGAATCTATGAAGAAGTTTTGATACAGGGCATATATAATATAGAAGATTTGGAGCTTTAAGATGCGATTAGTTTTACAAATATATAGACGTTATAATAATAGAGTTAAAGTTATGATCATTACTAGTGTGATTTGTGACAGTCCTACTACATGTTGTAATTTAATATAGATAATTGTATGTAAGTATCTCGATACCAAGTGTCCCGAGATTAGTTATAATTTAACCTGGATAATATCTTGATGAAAAGGGACAGATGATGCAGAGTGTAGTAGAATAGATGTGTATATTATAATAGACAGGAAGGTGGCTAGGCAATTAAACGCTTATAGAGGATTTGATAAATGGAATACTTAATGTCGAGAGAGAGTGCTGCCACTGGGAGAGGTTTCTTACATGAGACGTTTATGTGCTTGACCGTGCCGTTAGAATGACATAAAAATAATATGTTATTGATGTTACTAATGTGCTCGAAGAAGCATAGGGATAAATCTAAGACTTTCCAATGTGATGGTCCATGCACGAGCAAACCTAGGGAGGACGATTTGATATTAATGCAACAATAATTGATAAAATGAGGAATGAACTATTAGATAGTTATATGGTGGTGTGAAAAAAGGGTGAAATGAGAGAATAATATGAAAGTATGTGATGATTTTATTATTAGGTCATGTTATGTTGAAAAGTATATATATCATCCATTATAAATTGGATTATTAGTAATGAAGAGGTGATAGTATATGATGTGAGTGGGTTTGATGGTGCAGGCTAGTAGCTAGACAGTAAGAAAAGTTAGATTGAGTCAGTAAAAGAATGCCTGAAGGAGAGAAATGTATTTTGAGCAGAGGCGAGAATAAAGTGCATAATATGATAATGCTGGTCTTGTGATGTAAGTTGTGCCCATCCTGGGCCAGGATTGAAACCCTACACTTTACCTTTATCCATAGTGAGCGGTCCGGTTACCGTCAATTCCCGGGAACTTTCTTAGGTTTAATTTTCACTGTTGGCGCACGATTTGAAGATTTCTTCTTACTATAATTAGGGATTGGGCTTTGCGAACTGGGCATATGCTTTGCTGTCTACGTTGACTGTGAGCGTTTGCTTTGGCCACGCAGCTTTAACTGGAGGGAAAAAAGTAAGAGAAGAATGGAAGAAATTATAATTACTAGTATAATTATATAATATAGATTAACTTAATACTAATATATATAGTGCGAGGAAGTGATATAGATTACTATATAAATATATGCGGTATATATATACTAATAGTTAATAGATAATAGATATAGTAACAACACATTTAGATTTAATAGTAAAAATAAGCTAGATCATCAAGTATATTAATATAATATCTATTATTTTTATTGAATAGTAAATTATATATATTATTATATAAGAGAGAAAGTAGGAATAACGTAATATACTATAGAGTATAGATATATATTATTCACGTAAAATTATATATATACTTATAATATGATTATTATAGTATATATATATTAATAGAATTTTAATAGATTTATTCGTCTTTCTTAGTATGGGAGAATATAAGATATAGTAAATAAGATATATATAATTATATATTTAGATTATAAATATGTGAATTATATATATAAATGATAAGTTAGGTATTAGAGAGATATACTATGATAACTAAAGTTATATGTAATAGATATATTATATTATTATATTAGATAATTATATATATATATTAATATTATATTATAGATATAAAAAATAAGATAATAATATGAATAATATGATAATAAAATAGAATATATAAGTAATATAATATCATACGCCTATAGTAGTAACTTATTAAGATAATGAGATAGATTAGGGATATATTAGATATATATATACCTACCGTGATATTATAGTATTAGAAACGGTATATATACGTGGGTGTGTGTATATGTGAGTGTGAGTGTGGGGTACTTTTAGATAAAGGTTATATATTAATAATATATATCTAATATTATATATATATAATATGAAATATTTAATATATATATATATATATATATTTGATATATATATATATATATAATATATATGAATAAATAGAGGATAAGAAAGATATAATAATATTAAAGAATGAAATATACTATAATATATAAATAATAGAGAGAGTATATTAATATATATATATATATTATGTTAATATTAATATATATATTATCATAGTTATACTGTAGAATATATATATATATAATATAATAGATTATGAATAATAGTAATCTGTATAGTAAGAGATACCCCAGAGATTACTGGATTACCGTACATCCTCATACCCTCCCCCCTATATACTATATATTTTAACTATATTATTTATTTATTAATATGTACTATAATTTAAATTATAGATTAGTATTGTTGTTAGTGTAGATTATATATTTATAGATATAGTAAATATCTTATATAATATATATAATATATATTATATTATTATATATATTAGAATATTATATGATATATATATTATACTACTATATATATATATAATATAATTATTAATATTATATACTATGTAACTGTACTATTATTATAAATTCTTTGTTCATAGATAATGATTTATTATAAATCATTATAAATAAATTAATAGCTTATTAGATTATTAGAGAAATAAATTTAATAGAATGATGATGATAAGTGATTTAGTAAATATAGATATATATATAGTAATTAATAATATATAATACTATATATATATATATAGATATATAATTTAAATATTAGAGAGATTATAAATTATATATATAGAAGATATTATAGAAGTATAATGAGTATCAAAGTATAAGTATTAGAAATTATTGTATATGTATATTATTATTGATAATCATTATATATATATTTATATATAGTTAGCCTATAGTATTGTCCACATATATACAACCTTCTTATTTCAGCTGTTAAGTAGATATTAATTATATAGATATTAATATTAAATATACTATATATATATATATATATACTATATTAATATAGTATTATAAGCGAAATAATTATAAGTGCATATAATATATATAGCTATATTTATATATTAATAGTAGTATATATATATATGTACGATTAAGTATATTATTTAAGATAATATTATAGTATATAATATATGATAATAATATAGGCTATCCATTGATATTATGTAGAATAGATATATCTAAAGTATAATATTGAAAAAACTAGAATATATACTAGAAATTATATATTGAAAATTAATATTAGTATTTATAGAAATAGAAATACGGAATATAAAGATATAATAGATATATATATTTAAATTAATAGATAGGTAATAATAAAATCATATATATAATAGTGAAAATATATTAATATATATATATCTTTATAAAATTTTATTTAAAAAGAAAGTATTTTATAGTATTATGAAAAAATGTATGATTATATTAATTAATTTGATATATATATTAGAATAGAGTACGCCCAATATATATATTAGATTATAATATATTATATAATAATATCTCTTGTCATTGTATTTATGATATATTAATATTAATAGTAATATTATAAGTATTTGAATCAGAGTGTATTGAGATTAGTATAATATATATATGAAATGAATGAGTATTAATATATAGTATATATAGATATGAAGTAATTGAACTATTATGATAATTAAGTCGGATCGATAGTTATAGAATAAGGAGTATATATCATTATATATAATGAATATAGGAGAAATTATAGATTTAATATATAATATATAATAATATATTTATATTAATACGATATAATATATGCATATATATATTAGATAAGATATAGAGATTAGTAATTAGATTATTATTATTACTAATATAAGTATTTAATATATATTATATTTAAAATAGTACGAGATACACGGGATTAATAACCTGGTTAGGCTGGTTTATATATATCTCTGTTTGACCAAACCGCTGTTTTGGCGTAGCATGCGTTTCTTTATATGACGCTACTCCTTTATTGATTAAAGTGTGTAATCGGTAGAATAGTGGTATTAAATTGAAACCAACCCCAAAGTGTGTGCAATGGACAACATGTTACACAAGTAACTACGTAGGAGAAAACGTTCACTCACGTCCCGTGGCCGTCTGTTCTTGTTTTCATGAATAGAAAAGCTCGAGCCTCAGAAGTTTTCGGATATTCAGTGTCGTTCTATCCTAGAAATGCTGGATATCAATGGCGTGCTAAGATGTAGGGATTAAGGGAATTTCTTATTATCTTGCGAATACACAAATATATCTGTTCCCTATCAAATTAATAAGGAAAATTGGTTAATATGAGTTCCCGCGTATTAAATCTGAGGTAGCTCGACAGATATCCTCCCCTTCTAGAACAAATGTATATATAATAAGCTAAATATTATATTGTTTTTCCCGGCTCTACCATCTAATTTCCTCGATTATCTCCTGTGGTAAGAATACGACTTTCAGTATTTTTGAGAGGAGGATTTAAATATTACTATAATATGAAACCAACGTTTCATTACTCTTTAATATATCTATTATCTTAGAGATTAATTATTTCGATATATCTAAATACATTCTCACATATAGACGCCAGTTGGATTCTGCAAATATGCAGGGATTCTAGCGGAACTACTCTATTATTTGTATCCGTCTTTAGAAAAATTCCTAGATGTTGTTTTTCCATGCAAAACATGTTATTTATATATCCGAAGAAACATTTTAAAATAAAAAATATTTTACAACTAGACAAAGATATATTCGCCTATCAAAATGAATAAAACACTTGTGTGTACGGTAGAATATAGAAATTGCGCGTGAAAAAGATTAAACATGTACTAAAAAGAAAACAATGATGAGTTTCGAATTGCAAAATGTATCTATTTCCAAAATAAAACAACTATGTCTCGAACTTTCTATACAGCTAATAATAATCTCCTCAATCCTAATTTATTATATTGTTGACAATGTCATATTCACAAAATAAAAAACAAAGCAATAATAATAATAATGCATTTATTATTTTATTTATTATTGTCCAATATAAAAGTGATTGTACCTTATTTCATTTGCTTTTTTTATAACTATTAGTCTTTTGTGGTTACTAATATATACGTTAAAAATTAATGTTCTTGCATCCTATTCTGTTGTCAAATAGCATTAATAGCATACTGTTTTAGACCATTCATAGATCACAGAGTTAACCATAACACAATGCTAAACCTAATTTTATCATTTAGTTATATGATAATTAAAAGCATTATCTTCACCGTTCACTATGAACTGTGTACCAACTACTAATAAAAAAAAGCGCTTGCGATAAAGAGGATTTGTATTAAAATTTAGGATACTTATATTGTTCAACATATAGCTTTTAATTACAGTCAAGCGCTAAAATATTCACCAGATTGTTAGTACTACTAAACCATATGCAGGTCTATCTCAGATTCTTTGAATTATACTATCTATATCACATATCGTCATAAACCTGCATCACATGCTTTATGTGGAGCCCATCTTAGATATTTTTCATTGTACATTAATCTCCATCTCAGCTCGTTACTGTGTGCAAAAATTCGTTACATGACATAATTTGCATATATTATATAATACTACTATTCTGGGATAATGTTGCTGTAAGTAAAACACATATTAGGCTAATACTCTTCTAATATCACTGTATCTCTGTAACAAGAATGTACGTTCACTAGGTAGCAAATAAAATTTCTCACTCAAACTATATCCTTATTATAAACTTATTAAAAATTACTCAATGATATAACAATGTTGGTCGTTGGGTCCTAATGTGAAGTATTTTAATAAACCCCTCAGAAAATGACCCCTCTTCTATGTTGATTCAAAGGGGGGATAGAAAATACAAATGATGGCAATACTAAAATTAGCGTCAATTAAATTATCAGATTGTAATGCTCCCCGTTAACTTGAGACGTAAATATAGGACGAGTGAACCTATTTATATACTTATACATAAATCTCATAACCAGGGACATAAGGTGAATTAAAAGTATCTCAAGCTTTACAACTACATTCTGCATTAAATTTATAATTTTAGCATATATACCTATATAGTATATATATACTATAACTTGATACTATCATCGTGAGTTGTCTAACCTCTTACGGTATTTTAGGTCCCAAAAATTTGGTATACTATTCCATCCGTTCCCAAATTGGTTGTAGGCGATAGCAATACTGATAAATACTACCACTCTCATTATATATAATACCTTACTATATATAGTAACACGCTTATTTGAAATTTCTGTACGGTTGGAAACTAAGATAACAAGTCGTCCACTTGATAACATTCTTCGCGAAACAAGGATGATTATACCCTACACGAGCATACCATAGGGAAGTACAAAGCTTTCAAAGATAGGCCCAGAAATTTTGTTTTGATAAACGATACGTCGAGGGTAATAAAACCTCATTAACTACCTCCGGCAACAATACCTCAGTAGATAAATTGGTAAGTTGGTTAGTATAAATAAGCTTTGTATGTTTAGAATGGTATAAGAGACGCCGTGATATAACCTCTCCTCAGATTATCCCTGACATAGAATTGCCAGAAGAAACTATTTGGAATAAAAAATACTAATTTCAATTAAAATTATAAACACAAATAAACTATTACACTATTTGCGAAATTTTGTCAAAAAACTAGGGCTTACGATAAATATAAATACATTGTCTGTGAGTCAGAAAGCGAACAGGAATGCAAAATTTTGTCAAATTACTTGACAGTCTCGATATATAGTACAATTATTTTGGTAGTATTATATTTTTTTGATAATAGGGTATTGTTTAGTACGATCCTGAAACTCAAAACTGTTACAATGGGCTGGAAAGGCACATGCAAAAAATTTTCCGCGTCCGATAAGTAAAGCACGTCATAGCATAATGCCAACGGCTTGAAAACACTAAATTTAATTTGGGGTGATTTACACACCTTATTATATATCACTGTTACAATAGTCACTGTTCATCGGACCTCATGACAGACAGTTAAATTCAACTGTTTGAATCAAAAATCTTTTAAACCACCTCTGTAGAAACGAAGTTTCACAATTTCAGTGACAACATTGCAGACCGGACGACTCGAATGTAGTCCTGCACCTAACTGAAGAACCGCCTGCAACCACACACGCTCTTCACAATTATTATGAGTAAATTCTATTCTGACGAAGAATTAAAATGATCATAAGAACTTTTATCAATCCCATTACTCAGCAACTCCAGATCTTGCTCCGTGACGCTCAATTTCGTTACTATTTTCTTCTCACTCTAAGTGAGTAAAATGAAGTTGATAAAGGCCGGCTTACATCATCGTTTTTGGAACTCGAATAGGATAATAACATATAAAAAACTCACGTCATGTGTAGCACCCGTAATCTAGAAACAAACACTCAGGGAACCTGATTTTTTCTCGGTGATAGGTTACATTCTAATCGTGATAACAGTGAAAGAACGCGCTTGTGACCTACTTCCGCGCCCGTTAAAATACTAATTCCCAATATTACATTCGAGCAGACGTCTATATAACTTTGGTATTATCATATACAACGGATAAGTCCTATATACATTAATATACAACAATTATTACCCACGACTCAGTTAGACACTTACTTTGGTATCCATCACCTATATATATATATATATATATAGAGATAGATATTGTATAAAATTATTTATGAAATAATTAATCAATAAACTTGTGTCGTGGTAAAAAAATATGGCCGAATTAGATTTTTATAGGTAAATAGATATTTATATATATATATTATTAATATAATAGCTAGGTGAAATTATATATAATATAATATATATATATATACTATAATGAAGTTAAAACAATACTAAAGTATTTTTAGTGATAATTTTATATGCTATATTCCGAAGGAAATATAACATATATAATTAGTTATATTATATATTAATATTCTATTAATATATATACTATATATATATATAATTATTATAATAATATACATGATATTATATTATATATGCATGTGTAGTTACTTATATTACCTATAATATACATATTATTTATAAATTATAATTTAATATAATATATATTAATATAAATAAATTAAATATAATATATAATATATATATAATTAATTAATATATTAATATATAATGATATAATTATTATCAAATATATATATATTAGTTAATATAAATAGAATAAATTTGAACTTTTTAATTAAGTGATTAAGTTGAGATTAATCCAAAGTTTGTCAAAAGATCTAGTAATTAAGTTCCCAAAAGAAAAATAAATAGGGAAAAAAAAATGTTTATATAATATAAAAAAGTTTGAAATAAATTTTTCTCCATTATGATAATGCTCCTAAAAAATTTTCACCATTGATTATTCATTCATATAAAATATAGAATATACTAATATAAATAATATATTAATAGTATAGGTAAGTAGTATCAGAGAGGTATAATATATGATTAAGAGATTAGAATAGAGTTAATTATATAAATAGAGAATTAATGATAAGAGTTAGATATAATATACCGATATAGATGAATGAGTAATAGATTATTTAGTATACTAATTAATAGATAGACCGTAGATGATAGTAATATAATTAGATTATAATTATATAATGCATATTATATCATATATTAAAATATAAAAAATTAGTAATATATAGGATAATATATAGACTGATATATATATAATATATTAGAAGTATAAAGAATACTAAAGGATGAATTAATATGATAATATAGTATTGTAAAGAGATGAAATAAACTAAGTAGTAATGATAGAGATATATATTATAATAAGATAATAATATATATTATATAGATATATATATTAATATTATATAGATAGAAGATAGATATAGTATTATAATGAGAGATAATAGTAAATATATCATAAAGATATATATAATACCGGATAGTATGTATATAGAACCAGATGATAATATAGTATATATAAGTATAAGAAATTTTACCGCGAGAATAGGATAGATAAATAGAGAGTAGAGTAGAATATGAATAGAAGATAGATTATATAGATGAATATAATATATATATAGATTATATATTAAAATCCTTTATATAAATAGATATGAACTAATATATGAATATATTATATATATAATAGTATATATATAAATATATATAATAGATATAATAATATATATTATATATTATAAGATATAGAGAAAATATATATATATATATTATATTATATAATAAAGGTACATATAGCTAAAGATGAACACGACTTTGGAAGCATAGAATTTCAATTTCAAAAGATTTTAATCATCTACAAGAAAAAGTTTATTGCATGTGACTCCACAAATGTCTTGATAAAAGAAGAAATATAAAGATATAAATTACATAAAATCTAATTTTAACAATATGTGAAAATTACTAGGAGCACTCCAGACAACAAGAAATATACTCTCCAGCTGCATCTCTTAATATGTGAGATAAAAAAGTCTACTCCAAAATAATCAATGCGCTTAAGCGCTTATTAGGTGTATAACATTTCATAAACTAACTAATGAAAAAAAATTAATATTTATTACCATGTATTTGACTCAAACATTATTATAATTACTAATATGATGAAGTAGCATAATAATATTAAGTGCTGATGAAAGATTAAAATTTCAAATAATATATGTAGCTTTCAAGACCCTGTCACTTAATTTTATGCAGCATTGAATTTGACTCACCTTTATTATAATTATAATACTCGATGATTCTAGTTAGTTTCTCACTTTAGAGAAGATATACCTAATCAAGCATCCTCCATGAATTTCAGTTAGCAACTAGCAAAGGGATAAAAATGACCAATAAAACAATTAAAAATTATAATATAACAAGTATGGTGGTGGGAGGAGAAAATCACAAGCAAGAATTAGGATCTATTCTGAGCGTTTTCCTACTTTGCTAATACTTTGTCTACTTGAAAAAGAACACATCAAGGTTTTCAAGGGATTTTGACATGAAATACGTATTTTTTCAGTTTTGAAATTAAACTTCTGTCGGGGAAGAAAACTGGGACCCTGGCCACCAAATCAATATTTAGGATGAATTAGAAACACTTTGGGACTTTACTGTGACTGATATGGCAAGTGCCTAGGCAGCAAATTTTGAAAAGGTTTGCATTCACAATGAGTAGATATCACTGAAGCAGGAAAGAAAGAATGGGAAAGGATAGGAAACAGTAAAACGTGCTAAAAAAAGATTATTAATGCAGAGACAGAAGGAATGATATGAATAGTCGCTCCGAAACTAATGCTTTAGTGTGAAGGAATAGATTTCACCCAAATCTCATCATGTGTGTGATCGAGAAAGAAGGAACTTACAAAGTGAAGCGATACGGATGATGGCCGGTGAAGCAAGCCCAGATCAAGACCGCTTGAGAAAGGAATTGCTGGATGATGTTCATAGCAATTAGTAAGTGCATTAAATGTATGTGAAAATCACCTATAGACTATTAAGTTAAGATTTTGAGGACTATTAGTTGAAATCTAGAAGTGCTAGAAGGATATTGTTAATGAGGGTAGTCTTTGAAGTGGTGTGTGTGGACAGTACATTAGAATTCCAATGGTAAATTTAAGTTTGGAAAAGGTGCAGGTATGTTGTCGTTTATGCATATGGTGTGCAAGTCTTTGAGGAGCGGTTTGTGAGCTTGAAGATTATTGAGATTTGGGCAAGTGAGGGCCAGGGCGGATTCCTTCGGTTGGTATTATGGACTCTGAAAGAGGAATTAAGCGTTGCATCCCGTATATCGATAGTTTGATTTGAATAAGAAGAAAGTGTGTGAGCATGGGGTGGTGAATAAAGGATGGAGTCAGTAAGCTGCATGATGAAGTTTTAAAATGATGAGTGTTAGTGTGTGTGGCATATAAGGTTGATACATAACTGCGTTTGTTAAAGAATGGGTTGTGGAAGTAAATAGGGATAAATGGAGGGGAATGAATACGAAAAAAAAGGAAAGAATGGGAGAGAAAAAAAAATAATAACAGGTGGTTTCTGGGAGTGTGCTTGTCGGGAGGAACTGATCGACGAATGTAGTGAGGTAGATTGATCTCTTGTGTGAGGGGAAAGAGACGAGGGGGAAACCCCCGCCCGAGAAATGACATGTGAATAGAGATAGGGCTAGTAGATACTCTTTCGTAGTTAAAAAAAAGCAAGATGAGAGAGAGTATTAAACGTGGACTTGATGGAAAAAGTTGTAAAGTATACTTGGAAGGTCCACGGTTGGGTGGTAGGAAACCGACGGAAATGGCTAGAGGAGGTAGGTGATCGAAGTGATAGAGAAAGGAAAATAGAATATTGATATATGGTTCGGGGAAGAAAGGAAGAGTTGGTATAGGAGACGTATGTGATAGAGGGGAAAGCCGGGTAAGAAATTGTCGGAATAAGGGGAAAATGCTAGGTGTGAGAAAGGGGATTAGGGCGGAGAGCTTCCGGAAATAAAGGAGTACCTCCATAGGTACGGGAGAAGTAGGGCATGGCAAAAGTGGATGTCGTGGTAGTATTTTAATTGGGTGTAAAAGAGTCTTGCCTAAAGGCGTAGCTAAAAGTTCCTCAAAGTCTTCAAAGAAACCGGTGAAGGCCGATGATAGAGGAGAGAAAGTAGGAGGAGGGTTGCCATAAAGGATGGTGGTTGGAAGGAAGTGGGTAGAATTGGTAAGACGGAAAAGCAATGTTGAAGGAAGTAGAGTATTACGGTGAAGATGAGCGGAGATGGAAGCTGCAAATAAAGGGAAAGGTTAAATTACGGGATATACCTTCTAAAAAAAGAGCTGCGTCAGACAATCAACGTATGAAGAAACAGTCTAGAAGAAAAACGTTGGAATGTGGAGTGGAAGTGCGGTGCTAAGAGATACTGGAGGATGTAGTAAGAATACTTTGAACAAAAGTTAATGAAGAGAGAGAAGTGCAAGATTATAGATTAATGAAAGGTGCCCGGAGGCAGTGATGACATGTTGCAGGAAAATCGTGCAAAGAGCAAACGGTTTAAAGTTGTAAAAAAACGGAGGGACCCTAGTTGGAAAGAGTCCTAGGGGGGAGGTAGGAGTTGCAATGTCGACTAAAAATGTCCAGTGCACGAAAGTGCTGTCAAAAGAAAGATGTTTGATGGAGGAAAAAAAAAGGATATAAAAAGAATAAAATACAGAAGAAGGAGAGAAAGAAAAAAAAAAGTGAGGGGAAAAATATAGTAAGAAGCAATGAAAAAAGT
>JABUQX010134433.1:37500-38809 GCA_015478945.1 Trachelipus rathkii | reverse complement strand
ACTCTCCAACTCTGTAGGTCATCTGGAATCTCTTCCCTTCTTTGCTGAATACCAGTACGGCCTTCGGTGCTCGAGATCTACTTTCGATATACTTTCCTATTTAACTGATTTATGGGTTTCCGCCCTTAGGAACTACGGGAAGACTTGTGTGGTTGGCGTTTGACTATCCGAAAGCAATTGACCGGTGAATATGGGGACACGCGTCACTGCTCTCCAAGTTCCCCTCCTTTGGGTTTCTTCCTTCTCTTTGCTTACTTATGTCTAGCTTTCTTTCAAATCGCTCAACTTCGGCTGTTGTTGATGGGGGGCGACTTCTGCTTTTTCTGTCAATATGGTATTCTCAGGGTTCTGTTTTATTCTCCTACTTTATTTCTGCTTTTCATCAATGATCTCACCTGCACATTAACTCTATCCACTCATATGTCGAGATTGACCCTTCATTCTTCAACGCATAATCAATTCTGCTCCCTCTTTAACTTCTAGAATTGCCTCTCGTCATTTAATCTTTCCGATTCTATTCTCGCTGATCTGGATAGAATTTCAGGGTTGGGTCGTCTCAAGCTTGTGAAATTTAATTCTTTAAAAACCCAACTTCTACAAATCTCTCTCTCTCTAAGACACTTAACTTTTCTATCTCTTTCGACGGTTCTCTCGATCTCTCCTGCTGACAATATAAACATCTTGGCATTAACATAAACAAAAAATGTTTGAAAAACCTCCAAATCACAACGGTTCTAGGGCGGCCTCAAAGAAAACTGGAGTTTCTATTTCTGTTTAGGTTGCGAGACTTTTTTTCCTCTTCTTCAGTTACTCCACCTTACAAGGGTGCTCATCCGCCCTTGTATGGAGTACTTGCTCTCATGTCGGTAGGGGGCGGGGCCTCTGGTTTCAATCCGGCTTTTGGATAGGGTCGAGTCAAAGGCCAAAAGACTTATAAACTGTCCTGTACTTTCTAGTTCACTTGACCCTTTATATTTGAGGCGCGATGTTGGTGCTTTATCCATTTTCTATAGGTACTGTAGAGGCAAGTGCTCGAGGGGACTATCCACTCGCGTACCACCACCTTTACGACGCCCTCGTAGCACAAGGGGTGCTGTGTCGGCACATGAGTTTTGTGTTGATGTTAGTAACTCCAGACTGGTTCGCTGCGGTGCTTCTTTCTTTCCTGCCACCTCTGTTCTGTGGAATTCTCTTCCATCATCTGTGTTTCCTACTCAATTTAATTTCCCTCACTTTAAAGCCTGCGTCTGTGCTCATCTGCGTAATTTGCAGTGATATTTGAATTTTTGAGGCGTGCAACACCCTCTCC
>JABUQX010134433.1:5000-22500 GCA_015478945.1 Trachelipus rathkii | reverse complement strand
ATATAGAGTAGAGGCCTTTGTTCTTAACGTTATTCCGTCGCAAGGCACTCGTTTTCGATTCATGTCTTCGAGCCAGATATTTAATGCCTGTTCAGTTTTAACCAACGTATCATCTCACAGACGGCTTGTCATTTTAGATGCACTTAAAGATTTTCCTAGTATGACTGCGTTCTTAATTCTTTTTCGTTTGTTTATTGTTCGAATTGTCGATTCATTTCTCCCGTATTTACATGAAACAGTTGTTATAGAAGAGCCAGCTCTAATTAAATTAAAATTTTTATTTCCTCTTCCAGTGATATGCCAATCTATGCATTTTTTTTTAGAATTTGGTTGTGGTATGTTTCGTTTCTCAGCTATGATAAAAAATATTTATAAAATACTGTATAAAATTTGTTAATATTTCAGCGAGAGAAGCATATACAAACGCTATCAATGCGAGTGCAAGGAGTTACAGTAAAAGCCTTTTGCCAGCAGAGGATCCTTGTGGACTCTAAAAGTTATTCGTTTTCTTTTCATTTTAAATGTCGTTTTTCAATGAAGTTACAATCTTTTCTCTTATTTTTTGAATTTTAATTTTAATTTTTTATTAACTTAACATATGTTTGTATTTACAGATTTTAATTTTATTTATGTAATTTTTCGAATTTTTCTTTTTATTCTTTTTACCAACCGCAGTTATAGCAGGCCAGCATCTATATATATATATATATATATATTAATATATATATATATATATAATATATTTATAAATATTTTGAATATATATATATATAATATATATATAATAGAAATAATAATATATATATAATAATATATATAATATATATATATATATATATATATATATATATATATATATTATATATATATATAATATATGCAAAAAATAAGATAACTCTTTGAATGTTTTTTTTTTAAATGCTGTCAATAATTAATCCAGGGGTTCCCAAAGTGGGTGCCGCGGCACCCTGGGGTGCCGCCAGCATGTGCCAGGGGTGCCGGCACATTTTTCAATTTTCACTAAAATTTTGGAGTTTAGTACAATTCGTTTTTATTATATGGCAACACCATTATTATGCATCGTCTACTACTCATCGGACATTTTGCTTGTAGTCACGTAGTGCGCTTTATCTCTTCAGGCAGGTTCATCTATGATGGAGAGAATTTCTAAAAATGAAAAGGAAAATGCAACTGAAGCTTCATTTATTGTCAGTTTACATATTGCAAAAACTGGAAAACCGCATACTATTGCCGAGACATTAATTAAACCTTGCCTGAAGATGTTGTTAGTTGCATTTTAAGTTCAGATATGGCCAAGAACATTGTTACTGTGCAGCTACAAAATAACACTATAAGTATGCGAATTAACACAATTTCCGAGACAGTCGAGAAAGAACTTATAAAAAGATTGAAAACGTGATTTTTTTAGTTTACAGCTTGATGAAAGTACCGACGTAGCGGGACTTGCAGTTCTTCTTGTGTTTGTGAAGTACCCATTCGCAATGTAAATAGAAGAGGAACTTTTGACGAGCGAAGTGCTTGAGACTTACACAACCTGGCGACGAAATTTTCAATGCACGGACATATTTGTACAGGAAAAATGCGTTTGGAATGGGAGCAACGTGTGTGGTATTTGCGAGTGATGGAGCGGCCCGCAATGTTTTGGAAAAACAAGGATAGCGGTTGTCTAGATGAAGCAAGTGCAGAAAAAATGCCACCAGCAGCCACTGTGTCATACTCGGCATTTCCTGGCAACACGAAATGCCACAAGATTTTTTAAAAGCCGTTACTGATGAGCTGTGAAGATAATTAATCATGTTAAGAGCCGCCCGCTTCAAGCACGCCCTTTTAAAACTTACCGCCGAAAGATATGGTTATGGCTCACTTCCATATCTCTCTGCACACAGAAGTGCGGTGGCTTTCAAAGGGAAAGAATTTAGCCAGACTGTTTGAACTAAACGATGCATTGGTTGTCACTTTACAGAGAAGTCTTTTTTATTCAAAAATTAGCATTGGCAGCTTAAATTGTTATACCTTTCCGACATATTCGAAAAACTAAATGAAACCACCACATCTCTCCAAGGAAGGAGGAGCACAATTAGACAAAATAAAGGGCTTGCGCAAAATTTTTAGTTTTTGAAGCGTGTGTTAAGAGCAGAGATATCTCCAACTTTTGCCTCGTTCAAGGAATTTTGTCAAAACAAATGAGATTCCATCTTCAACCGAACGTCCTCGAAATTATACTGCTCACATGGAAGGTTTGGAAAAAAACATTGTTGAGTATTCTCCCGATATTGATTCTGAAAATGTCTACTGCTGGATGACAAACACATTTTCGTGTGACCCGAGACGTAAACCAACTGGAATGACAAATGAAGCTTTTCAAAATCTGCTGGACATCAGTGAAGACCGAACTTTGAAACTTAAATACCACGAAGGGGGCCAAGAAGAGTTTGGATGCAAGTGTATGCAAAAAAAACAATGCTGTTGGCAAGATGCCATTTAAAAAGACAGCGTTTTTACACTTATCTATGTGAGGCTGCATTCTCAACGTATGCTACATAAAAAACAGATACAGAAGTAAACTTTCAGCGTCAAGTGATTTAAGAGAAAACTCTCATAAACTTATTAACAAAAAAGAAAAGTAATGAAAAATTCATTAAAACCGTTTCATTCTTCACATTAAAGGTAAATGAGCATTAAATTTGCATTGTGTTTTCTTGTTTTTCTAAAACCTAAGACTAAGTACTCAAACCAATTTAAGAGTAGGTGTGCCGAGAATTTTTTTTAGCACAACAAGGGTGCCGCGGTGAAAAAAGTTTGGGAACCCCTGAATTTTAATCAATCCTTTGCTGATAATTTTATAAATGCCCAGTTTTTGGGCAGGCATTTATGAAATGGGCAAATGCCTGGACAAATGCCCATTTTATAAATGCCTGCCCACTGGGCATTTGCCCATCGTACATCACTACCTAGAAACATAAATTTACTGGTCATTTAAATAGTTCTGCAGTACAGTGAAAAATTATAAATCCTTTGCTATTACTTTCTGTATTGGTAATTGGACCCTTTAATTTAGTATTTTCTAATGACTGGTTCTATCTCTGGTTCTGTCTCTGACCTATGCTCCATAACTCTGGTGCAGTTCTAACTTTGACAGAAAACCAAATGGACCAATTTGTGCTCGACTATTACTGTTTAAGGTTGAGATTAAACATGCTGATTATTGTCATATTTAATTACAAATTAAAATTCCAAAAGCTCTTACTATGCACATTATTGAATTAATCATAATTAAATTTTATATTTCGCAAAACACTATTGAAAAAATATTTTTAAAAATAAATTTTTCAACTGTATGATAAAGTAGCATTTTTTGATGAAGTTGATGCAATCTAGTCAATTTAAAAGGGATTTCTTAAATCTAATTACAACTATTTTTTCTCAGATTTTATTATTACTCCTAGTTTTCCTTACTAGGATCATAATTAAGTCTACCTTATTGAGTCTTTATATGATTTGATTAGTCGGTAGTAATGATGTTTTATAGTTATAACTTTATGAAAATCATTTTTGGTATCTTGAGACTAAATATTTTTTGAAAATTTTGCTTCTATGGGAGTCAATATACAAGTACTGCTGTTTTTTAAAAACTGTGATCTCTCTCTCTATTATTATTATTATTATTATTATTATTATTATTATTATTATTATTATTATTATTATTATTTAAAATTCAACATATAAAGTGACTTCACAAATGTGTCAAAAAAGTTCCATAAAAAGACACAACAGAAAATCTTTCATCTAAACTTCTCAAGTAGAAAAATCATATCCACTCCTCAGAAAGGGTGTCCATAAGTTTTAACAACTCTAAAGTATGGGGCTTACAGCCATCCTGGAGCTTCAAAAGGTAAAAGTGTCAGACTTTCCTCTCAGAGTCGCTTGTTCTGACTTATGGACACCCTTTCTGAGGAGTGGATATGATTTCTCTACTGGAGAAGTTTAGATGAAAGGGTTTCTGTTGTGTCTTTTATGGAACTTTTTTGACACATTTGTAAAGTCACTTTATATATTGAATTTTAATTTTTTTTGCTATAACATCGCTTTATTATATTGTGGAATTATGGTATTACCATAAAATATTATATTATTATTATTTTTTATTATTATTATTATTATTATTATTATTATTATTATTATTAATATTATTATTATTATTATTATTATTATTATTATTATTCTTATTATTATTATTATTACTACTACTACTTTTATTTTTCAGCTGAAATTTGTAATATTCATAAATGCTCTTAAACATGCCAGTAATATAATTTTTTAAAGTTAAGTTATTTTAGATGAATTTCTGCTTTTAAGCATTTTAAAATGATATCGCTTGAAACAGAAGGTATTCCTTTACCACCTGTGCTACCTGATATTAAAGATTTATTAGAACGTTACCTGTCAGACAGTGAATCTTTGCCAATACATGATTACAAGTATTCTAGAAAATTTTGGCCAACTTATCCAGAACCCAAAAGACTATTTAGTCCTACACTTAATCCATTGACAACATCATTAGAAGTTGAGAGAGATCCAGCAACTGGGTTTATAACAGGTGTAAAAGAAATTTTAAATAAAGAACATGGATCAACTGCTAAAAATTCTTTTTCACTTAAAAGAAACCCAGGACCACCAGAGGAAGCTGTTAGGGGCTCTACTACAAATTTTCCATTTTGGCCAGGAGGTATTCCAGAGCCTACTATAGTGAAGGATGTTCTTAATGAACAATCTCTTTTTAACAAAAACGAATATTTGGTTAAGCATCCTAAACTATCAAGAGGTATAGACTTTAGAGAAAAGGAAGAAGTTCCATTATTAATTACAGAAAAATTTGCTGTTGAACAAGATGTGATCAACTTATCAGAAATGTTAAAAGTAGATGATGATGCTTTTAAATTATTTGAAATTCAGGAGAAAAAAGTATCTCAGAAGAAAGAATTACAACTGGAAAATATTACAAAAGAAGAAGAAGCATTAATTAGTAATTTTCAAGTTGAAACAACCTTTGCTTCAAGTGATAAGGATGTAATTAAAATAAGTGAAGGTCCCTCAAAGGAAGCTGTTATGAAAGGAACAGAATGGGCTATTGTTGTAGATATTAACTCAACAGTAGATGATTTTCACATAAAGATTCCGAACCCTGCATGTCCTTATCCATTTGAATTGGATACTTTCCAGAAACAAGCTATAATTCATTTAGAACAACATGAAAGTGTATTTGTTGCTGCTCATACATCTGCTGGTAAAACAGTAGTTGCTGAATATTGCATAGCTCTTTGCCTTAAACATATGACAAGGGCCATTTATACATCACCCATAAAAGCACTTTCTAATCAAAAATATAGAGATTTAAAGATAAAATTTCAAGATGTAGGATTATTAACTGGAGACATTCAGATTAACCCTAAAGCATCTTGTCTAATTATGACAACCGAAATTCTTCAGAGTATGTTGTATAATGGAAGTGATACTATTAGAGATTTGGAGTGGGTCATATTTGATGAAGTTCATTACATAAATAATGCAGAAAGAGGTCATGTTGACCTAAGAAGAAATAGGAGAAGAAATAAAATAAAGAAGGAAAATATGAAATAGAAAATAGAATGGATTGGAACAATAAAAAAAAAGAAAATATTTGTAATAAGTACTTCAAAGAGACCTGTTCCATTGGAACACTATTTGTACACTGGAACTGGAGGAAAAACAAAAGATGAAATTTTTATGGTCGTAGATGCTAATAAAAATTTCTTAATTAAAGGATATGATGAAGCTGTAGCAGCTAAAACTGAAAGAGAAAAGAAATACAAGAAAACTCATGGCCCTAAGCAAAAATCTATGTCATTTTGGGGACCAAAACAAGAGATGAATATGTGGGTAGGTTTATTAGATCATTTGAGTAAAAGGGAATTGCTCCCTGTTGTTGCATTTACTTTGTCAAAGAAACGTTGTGACCAAAATGCTATTGAGCTTAGAAGCCAAGATTTAACTACTCAGAGAGAAAAAGGTGAGATTCACTCTTTTATTAAGAAATGCACAGATAGACTTCAGGGTAATGATAAGATTCTACCCCAAGTTATTTCCATGCAGGAACTACTAAAGAGAGGTATTGGAGTACATCATAGTGGAATACTTCCAATTCTTAAAGAAGTAGTTGAGATGTTGTTTGCCAAGGGACTAGTAAAGCTTCTTTTTGCTACAGAAACATTTGCTATGGGTGTTAATATGCCAGCAAGATCTGTTGTATTTGATTCTATACGTAAACATGATGGATTAAAATTCAGAGATCTCCTTCCAAGTGAATATATTCAAATGGCAGGTCGTGCTGGTCGAAGGGGTCTTGATACTACTGGAACAGTTATTATTTTGTGCAAAAATGAAGTTCATGACATGATTGATCTCAAGAACATGATGCTTGGAAAACCAACCAAATTAGAATCTCAGTTTAAATTAACATATTCTATGATTCTTAATTTGCTTAGAGTAGAAAAGATAAGAGTTGAAGAGTTATTATTAAAAAATCACTCCAAATATTTAGAGAGCATTAGACCTCTGGAAGAAGAATTAACTAAATTACCAGAGCTGAATTGCATTATGTGTGAGGGCATTGAAAACTTTTATGCTACCGCCCGAGATTACTTGCAAATAAGAAAAGAACTCATGAAATTAGTTTTAACTTATCCCAATGCCAGAAAAATGCTTCAGGTTGGTAGAATTGTGAAGATATCTTGGAGATGCTATCACAACTATGTTGGTTGCATTGTTAAGAATGATCCTAGAACTCCCAACAAATATGGTGTTTTAGTTTTAAAAGACAAAAGCTCTTCTGATGAAGAAAATGTTTTGATAAAGTCCTGTTTGTCAGTAATCGAAGAGGGTATACATCTATTGGAAAAAACATCAGATCATACGCTTTTAGAAATTGATACTACTGATATAATAGGATTATCAAATAAGCACTTAAAGGTAGATGGAGAAAAAATTGTTAAAAATATAGATAAAAGAAACATACCAAGATTTAGAGATGACCCTCCTGGAGCATCAGTCATGGAAGTAATTACTGCTCTGCAGCGAATCAATGAAACAAAAGGCTCAGATATTAGTTTCATAAATTTGATTAAAGATCTTGGAATCAGAGATATAATACCAGTTGAGTGTTACCATGACCTAGAGGATTTAAGAGATAAAATTCATAGTTACACATGCCTTGAATGCCCTCAATTTTCTGAACATTTTACCATGGCTTACAATAGGTTGCAATTAATGGAAAAAATTGCTCGCTTGAAATTTTTGACCTCAGAAGAGAATTTGAATCTGCATCCAGAATATCAGAGTAGGAAAGAAGTTCTGAGACAGTTGAAATATATTGATGAAAAAAGTACTGTAACATTAAAAGGTAGGGTTGCATGTGAAATTGGTAACCATGAATTAATGGTAACGGAACTGCTTTTAGATAATATATTTACCCCAAAACCTATAGAAGAGATTACAGCTCTGCTTTCAAGTTTAGTTTTTCAACAAAAACATTGCAGTGACCCAAATTTGACAAAAGAGCTTCAAGAAGGTAAGTGTTAAACAATTCAGAGAAGTTGCAACAAAAATTGAGAAATTAGAAAGAATGGGATTACTGGTAGGAACCTGTTACATTTGTGATCAGTTTAACTTCGGATTGTCAGTAGTTGCAACACATTACTAGATGTCTTTAATAAATCAAGTGAATTGACTGATGCAAGGAATTGGCAGTTAAGTGTATCCAGAGATTGAAGAAACTTCTTTTTGAGATGTTCGCAAAGCTAAGAAATAATTGGTGATCCAACTCAGGCTGATAAATGGAAAAGCATCTACATCCATTAAACGTGTGGACATTGTTTTTTGCATGCCAGTTTGTACAATCACAGTAATATTTTCCTTGATGATCATTATTGATCTGGCATTCTCTTATTATTGACCTTGTATATTAATATTAGATATATGCCATATACCTTATATGTTCTTCTTTACATATTTAAATATACTTGTATTTAATATTTTAATATACAGTTGGCTTATAATTCAATGAATTAGGACTCTCCTTACACTTTGTCAAAAAAAAATATTTAACTTTATTAGAATTTCTTTTTTCATAATATATATAATTTTTTTACCCTCATTTTATTATATATTATTATTATTATTATTATAATTATTATTATTAATTATTTGAGAAATATAATGTTTTTACTTTATATATATATATATATATATATATATATATATATATATATATATATATATATATATATAAAGTAGTATATATATATATATATATATATATATATATATATATATATATATATATATATATATATAAATATATTTATTTGTATATATATATATATATATATATATTTACATTTTGACATATATTGACATATTATTATTATTATTATTATTATTATTATTATTATTATTATTATATTATTATTATTATTATTATTATTATTATTATTATTATTATTATTAATTAGGTTATAATAATAATAATAATAATCAAATAAATATTATATTTTGAGTGAATAATGTTTTACCTACATTTATCAATATATATATATATATATATATATATATATATATATATATATATATATATATATATATATATATATATATATATATATATATATATATATATATATATATATATATATATATATATATATATATATATATATATATATATATATATATATATATATATATATAAGGACATAATTTTTATATATATAATATATATATATATATATATATATATATATATATATATATATCAGGGTTGTTTGTTTTAAACCAATATGGTTTGTTGGTTTAAAACAACTAAAAAAAATTTTTTTTTTCCTTTTCAAATAAAAAAAAAAGTGTTCTAAATGAAAGCATTATTAATACATCCTAATTATATATTTAGATGGTAAATAAATGGGAGGAAAATATTAGTAACTCAATAAAAAAAATTTATAACATCAAAATAAGTTAACAATAATTAAATAATAATAATTTCTTTTTCTTTGAGTTAGAAAATTGCTCTAAGATGTTAAAGCGAATAAACTTTTTTAGGGGAATAGTTCAAAGTTATATTTGAGAGGGAGGAAATTCTTCAAAACATCAGTTTATTCTCAACTTTTTATATATACAGTATTATTACAAAATAGCAGTATACATTTTCATTATATTTTTTCATATTAACAATTTCCTATGATTTAAAAATACTGTAATATATATATAAAAAAAATATTTTTCTTTATATATATATATATATATATATATATATATATATATATATATATATATATATATATATATATATATAATATATATATATATATATATATATATATATATATACATATATATATATATAGTATATATAGTATATATATATATATATATATGCTAGTATATATATATATATATATATATATATATATATATATATATATATATATATAATATATATAGTATATATATATATATATATATATAAAACTATTTTTACGGGCCACTACCACAACCTTCACCGTACTCGAACTTAGATTAAAAAATAAAAAAATGGAAGATAAAAAAAAAAATAAATAAATTAATACTTTAATTGTGAGAGAGAATATTAAAGGTGTAACGTTTTGACACCAGTGTCCTCTTCAGACGGCAACTAATATATATACACAGGGTGTTTAGTAAATATATGGCAAAAATTCAAGAGGGTTATTCCCTGGGAGTATTTAAGTGATATTTTTGTTCTTCAATGATTTTTGAAATATGCTGTATTGAGATACAGGGGAATAAAAGTTCCGACAATAACAAACATTTATTACCAAACATTACATGTAAACTTTCTTAATCTACAAGAACTGTTGAAAATGACCACCTGCAGCTAGGATGCACAAATCCAATCTTCTTCTCATTGACTGCCGAACTTTTTCAAAAACACCAGGGTCGTTTCTGATTGATTTACACCTACCAATTATTCGATTTCGCAAGTCATCCTCAGTTTCCACTGGAGTATTGTAAACCAATGACCTTAGATGGCCCCATAGGAAATAATCCAGGGGGTTTAGGTCCGGGGATCGAGCAGGCCATGGGTGAGGTCCACCTCGACCAATCCAGCGATCTCCGTATGTTAGCGTTAGAAATCTACGAGCAAGCACACAAAAATGCGCTGGTGCACCATCGTGCAGAAACCACATTGCATTTCTTGTTGCCAATGGTACATCCTCCAGAAACTGAGGTAGCGTGTGTTCCAGAAAGTTGCTATAAAACTTATATTAATATTAAACATATGCTTAAATTATGTTTCAAATGGTACAACCTATTTTTACGTACGTACTGCATACCACACAATATTAAACATATGAGCGTACGGATCTAAAGCTTGCCCCTGTATTTCGTTTCGATGTCTGCACTTGCCTGATGTTTATTTATTTAGAATTTATTAACTACAACAATTATCTAAGGCACTGCCTCGTACAAAAACATACATTATTTAGGGCAAAATTCATATTATACAAAATACGAAAAATCGTTCTTATTGTCGACATCTTTGTTCCCCTGTATCTCCGAAACAAAGAGGGTTTTCAAAAATCATCAAAGGACAAAATATTCTTAGAATGGTCCAGGAAATAACCTCTTTGAGTTGCTGCTGTACACACACACTAAACACTCCTGTGTATATATATATATATATATAGTATATATATATATATATATGTTAGTTATATATATATATATATATAGAAAAATATTTATTTATATTTTTGTATATATTATATATATTATATATATATATATATATATATATATATATATATATATATATATATATATATATATATATATATATATATATATATATATATATAGCTACTATATAGTATATAAACATATATATATATATATATATATATATATATATATATATATATATATATATATTCTACTGTCATCGAGTAAAGACGCGGTAAAACCAGAAGGGAAGCGAAAAAGAGAAACATCAGAAGGAAGACTGGAGAAGAATAAGAAAAATCTTAGTGTTTTTTTGGAAAGAAGAATGAAAATTCTGAGAAGGCAACAACATTTGTTTTGAGAATTATGTTTTTAGAGGAGAATGCTTTAAGTTTGAAGTTCTAGTAACTAGTAAAAAAATATATGTTAATGATTCGAAATTTCAAAACTTTTAAAATTTAATTAATTAATATTTAAATAATATCGTTTATAATCTGAGATGGAGGAGCAACAATATTTTCGGCAACATTTCTTTTAATTATTTTGAATGAATTATTAAAACAAAGTAAAAATATAAAATTTGTATCCTGAAATTTAGAACGGTGAGCTTTGAGCCTATTGGTGTGAAGTTGTCAATCTCAAAGTCGAGTCATATATGAAGATTTTTCTTCTGTTTGATAGCAAGGGGCTGGAAAACCCCTTCTATCATAATTTTATTTTCATGAATGGTGTTGATAGGTTTAAACCCTTATCAATCACCAACAACACCCTGTACCTTGTGCGATATATATTTATATAAAAAAATAAATATATATATATATATATATATATATATATATATATATATATATATATATATATATAGTAGAGAGATATAAAAACTATGAGTGTATACAGATCTATATATATATATATATATATATATATATATATATATATCCTCGATGGGTACCAAACATTGGTTTGTAAAAAATTGGAAACCAAAGCCAAGTTAAAGCCTGACATGCGTCGATAGGAGCGCTTAAAATTGTGCAAATAGAAAGGTAGGAAAAAGTAGATAAATGAGTATCCAAGGACTTTACGACAGTACATATAAGATTGACCTTAGCAGTTAAGTCTAGGGTCGGAGAGTTGGTCAGGGAAAGGATAAAAATGTCTGAATTATGGGTCTCATGAACTCTTCAAAGAAGGGGGTACATGACTGGAAAATTCAAAAGAACAATGTACATTTACTAAATAGAATAAGGAGAGTGTTGCAACAGTTTGAAGGATAAAAAGATTGAAGAGAGTTAGTTGTAGTAGGAGAGTTAAAGGAGTCTATAAGCCCTAGAATGCACTTTATCGAGCAGAACAATATGTGTGGAACCACCTCAAATATATGATTCATACTCTATACAAGGGGCGAACAGCGCAAATATGAAGAGCTAGCAAATGGGGTGGTGAGAAGAAGTTCAAAAGGAGCCTTGGAACACCCAATTTCCTAGAAACTTGTTAGAAAGAACATAATTTGATCCTTCTAAGAAAGATCACGAGAGAAAAAATATTAAGAACAGAAGTAGGCTAGATTTGTGTATTCAAAGAAGATATTATAGTTGTGCAGAAGATTATACAAGTAGATAGAAGAAGAAGTTGAGTTATTGAGGATTGAAAACAACTGTTTTCTTTAACAGAACTATAAGTACGAGAAAGATCAGAGGTCTGTTGCTTCAAGTCCAACTCTCTAGCATTGTATTTGCTGTTGAATAGTCGTTTTTTTACAAATTGGAAGGAGTAAAGAAAAGTGGTGAGTTATCGGCCTAAGAGTGGAGAAGAGAGACTGTGACAGATAGATCATTAATAGTTAATGCAAATATATATATATATATATATATATATATATATATATATATAAGTATATATATATATATATATATATATATATATATATATATATATATATATAGTAGAGAGAGAGATAGAGAGAGGGAGAGATATATATATATATATATATATATATATATATATATATATATATATATATATATATAGTACATATATATATATATATATATATATATATATATATATATATATATATATATATATATATATATATATATATATATATATATATATATATATATATACGGTATATATATATATATATATATATATATATATATATATATATATATATATATATATATATATATATATATATATATATATATATATATATATATATATATATATCTATATATATATATATATATATATATATATATATATATATATATATATATATATATATATATATATAATATATATATATTGAGTATAATAGTTACAAAATATATATATGTATATATTTAAAGATATGTATGTTTGATTTTATATATATATATATATATATATATATATATATATATATATATATTTCTTTCTCTTTTCTTTCTTCACCTTTCTTTGCCCCCAAGATTGGGGGTAAGGTGCTGTCCAAGCATCGGAAAAGAAAAGCAGAGAACATGACAAACGTCAAAAAGAAAGCTCCAGCCTTACCGCCTCCTCTGTACCATTAATAGTGAGAGTTCGTCACAGACAGAAAATCACCCTAGAGCATCATAGGACCGCGACGGACCCTCAATATGGTAAATCGTCACTGTAAGGTTCATCCCTGGGTCTAGGTGGGCTGGCCAACTATGCCCTGTAGCAAACTCCGCCAATTTTCCTATATCATGCACCTTTATTCGCCTCTTCGCCAAACTCACATTTTCAGACATCTGTTCACTGACTCAACCACCTTCTTCTTCTGGCTTCAGTCGGTTTGTTCCCAACACACTCTTCCGACGGCAATATCCGCTTAACTAAATCGGACTTTCATTCATCCTTTCCACATGACCAAACCATCTCAACATACTTTCATTATTTATTCTCTCATTTACTCCTTTTGTCACACCACACAACTCTTAATAATGCTCTTCATTCCTCATTTATCAATTTTCCTCACACCTAGCATGCTCCTAAGATTGTCCATCTGAACAATACTGAACTTTAGATCTATATTTCTTATTCCAGCACTTCATACCACTACCATACACAACACAGGTAACAACACATACCCTCAGCAAGACTCTTTACTGCACTCAAGACTTAGTCCCTTACATTCACCAACGATTTAATTGCACCGCCACCTTCCCTGCATTCACAACTTTCCTACACACTGCATCACGTTCCCTCCTCATCCAACACATACCCTAATATTAAATCCAGACACTTTAACCCAGCTGCCTTCAATATCTAACATAATCACACCGAGGATCCTCACTCACAACCATAACCTACTCTTATCTACGTTTACTTTCAAACCCCTCCTTCAAGCATACCCTGCCAAATCTCTCCACCAATCCACTCAAACTCTTCAGACTCGTCACAGAACCAAATCATCCACATATAACAGGTAGGGCACCCTCCACTCCTCTCTATATTTTCTATCATTCTAACACCATTTCCTGCCATCCCCAATTTCTGACTCTTCATAAATCTCATCCTACATAATATTGAATAAACTATTAAGAGACATAACACAACCTCTGTTCACTCCGCTTATTAATTCCAAATCCAATCACCATTGACACCATTTATTCTTACACGCTTCACTATCGAGCCATACATACTTTTGATTCCATTCAGAAGCCTACCACCAACACCATATAATACTAATACCTGCCATAACGCTTCCTCCCTATTAACTCTATCATAAGATTTGTTGTAAATCCATAAAACCTAAATAAATTTATTCTTCTCTCATATTTTCTCAATCATTTGTTTTGATTGCAAAGATTTGACCCACACATCCTCTACCACTCCTAAACGTACCTTGTTCTCATCAATCGTCCTCAGTCACTCGACGCATCCTTTCGACCAAAATACCAGCATATACCTTCCCTACAACACTCAATAAACTTACCCCTTATAATTTTTACAGTTCCCTTTTTCTCCCTTACCCTATACAGTATGGTACCATATCGCTTCTCTCCAACTTCTTTGAACCATACCTCCATAAACGCTTTTATTGCCACAACTTCCAATCCACTAATCAACATCTCTGCCTCCGCCTTGACTATTTCACTAGTAATTTCATCTATACCTGTAGATTTACCTTATTTATTCTTCAACTTTCTACCCTACCCATTACCTTCCTTCCCATTAATAACCTATCCCCAAAATACCACTCTTCTGTAATCATCAAACCGCATTATCATTCACTACAACACCTCATCACAGCACAGCAGATTTTCGAAGTGCTCTTTCACACCCCCTCACATCCATTTCATCAAAGCCACAACACCATCCTGATTGCATCTTAGCATCTTATCTAGTCTAACTCTGCATCCAGAAGAGCTTCCTATTTCTTTGCAAGTCCCTATTCATCCTCCTTCCAAACTGTTCATTTACCTCTTGTTTTCTCCCACATACACCTTTTTTGTGTATTTCTTCCTCCCCATATACTCCCAGCATCTTTTCTTTGAATCTTCATCATTATGTTTTTAGTACATTCAACCACGCTTCTTTTTTTTGTACTTTAACCGCTTCTCATCACCTTCTTCATCTCTCCCACCATTCGCTGCTAACATTCTTACTTTTTCCTACTTTAGCACATCCACACACTTCCTTTTGCACTACTTTCTAAACAATTAAGCCCCTCTTATCTTGTTCCTTGATTGCTCTGGCATCAACTTGTTCATTCAAATCCTTTTACTATTGAGCTTTTGTTATTACTTATTCTTATTATAATATATATATATATATATATATATATATATATATATATATATATATATATATATATATATATATATAATAAGGAGAGAGTATATATATATATATATATATATATATATATATATATGTGGTATATCTGTATATATATATATATATATATATATATATATATATTAATATATATAGATATATATATAGTTGGTTATATATATATATATATATATATATATATATATATATATATATATAAGTAAAGAGTTGGGATAAAGCATAATTCTGAAGGACACCACTAAGGGATAGGCATTCTCCTCCCAAATATTTATCTAAAAACTATGGTTCGATCAGATATTCTCTGCCATCCAGGCTAGAGGCAGTGCTGCAGACAAGTGAGGGTTGTGCTGGAGTCGGTCTGCAATTTCACCCGACCGACTCCACCTCCCTCTTCAAAATTTACCGACCACTCACCCGACTGACCTCTTGAAAAATTACCGACCCTGACCCGACTCCACCCTGAAAATTACCGACTCACTCCACTCCACCTCTAGAAAATTACATATGAAAATTATATATATATATATATATAGCATAAGAGTATAAGTTATATATATATATATAGACATAGAAGGATGTTAAGAGAGATAGTATAAATATGTTTATATATATATATATATATATATATATATATATATATATATATATATATATATATATATATATATATATAAGGAGTGATTTCCAATTACAATATTTAAATGGATGGGCATAAGAGCGCTCAGTAAGTAAATCAGTTGATTGTGAAGAAGTTGAACTGAACAAATCTGGGGGAGCAAAATGAAGGGCTACTGTTAGCAGTAAAAGAAGTGCTGTGGATGCTAAAGTAGGAAGTAAGAATGCCAATAGTGAGTGGTGGAATGAAGAGGTGAAGCAAGCGGTTAAAAGTAAAAAAAAGAAGTGTTGAATGTACTAAAGCAAATGATGAAGTTACAAAAGAAAGATGCTTGGAATTATATAAGAGGAAAAAGAAATACTAAAAGGTAAATAATATAGTATAAAAGTAAAGAGGTAAATGAACAAGCTTGCTGAAGGAGGATGAATGTGGGGACCACAAGTGAATAGTAGTTTGGAAGGAAGGAAAGGTTAAGAGAGAATGAGAATAAAGGGAACCTTCTGAATAATGAATAGGATGGTGCTTTTGTAACTGATGAAATGGATGTGAGAGAGAATAAAGAAAGAACACTTTCAAATCTGCATACACAGTAATGGCTGAGGTGATAGTGCACGGTGTGGGCTTGACAGTGTAGTTAGTCAGGTATTTGGGGATGATAAGAGTTAGCAAGGAGAAGGTAATGGGAGAGGAGAAAGTTGAAGAATGAAAATCTGCAGGTATAGATAAAATTACTGGCGAGTGAAATGATCAAGAACTGAGGCTAGATGGTGATTGATTGATTTGAAAGTTGTGTAATAAAGGTTATGAGGGTAGTTCCAAGGGATTGAGGAGTAGTAATAGTACCCTTATATAAGGGTAAGGGAGATAAGGGGAACTGTAGAAATATAGGGGAATAAGTTTATTGAGTGTTGTAGGGAAGATATATGCTGGTATTTTGTCTAGCAAGAGTGGCTTTGAGGACTGAAGGACTGACAGGGTACAAATAAGCAAGTGTTTAGAGTGGTAGAGGATGTGTGGATCAAATCTTTACATTGAAACAATGATTGAGAAAATGAGGGAGAAGAAGAGAATAAATTGAATTAGGTTTTATGCAATTTCAACAGGCGTATGATAGGTTTAATAGGGAAGCTCTATGGCAGGTGTTAGTCGATACATGGTGTTGGTGGTAGGCTTCCGAATGGAATCAAAAGTAGTATGACGAAAGTGAGGCGTGTGTAAGAATAAATTGGTGTCAGAGATTGGTTTAGTATTAATAGCGGA